>VALG01017544.1:0-23005 GCA_009835305.1 Ipomoea purpurea
AGAATTTTATCAAGAGTCCGGATCCATTCTCTAGGACCGTGGGGGGTCCTCTTCTCCGAGAACGTGGGTGGTCGGTGATTTGAAACTTGTCGGGCGATGTGAGTTCGCGTTTTGATGGAGGCGGTGGGGCCTGTTTGCGAAGGGCCGCGTCACTTAGTGCCTGTGCGACTTGTGTAGTTGTGTAGAGGTTTGGGTCAAGGGGTCGTCAGTGGCGGGTTCTGGAGTCCTGATTGCCTTCTGTTCGGTGCCATGTTATCGTCTTTCTGGTCAGGTGTTTATAAAGGTTAATTAGAGTTTGATGCACTTCTTATGAAGTGATAAGTGGGGGAAGGGTTTTGGAATGGGAAGGGTAAAGTGTAGGGAAAGTTATGTGTAGGTTTCACAATCTCACCGCGTCCTAAGATTCCTGAGTCCTATGTTCCTAGGTACTAGAGTTCAAGCCTAATGTCCTAAAGTCCGGTCTTAAGAGTCTTTTCCTAGGGTCAAACTTAGGCTCTGATACCAACTGTAACACCCCAGATTTTCAAGACTTTTTAAAACTTATATAATAAAGGTAAATCTTATTAAATCCCAAAGTATAACATAAGTGTACGGGGTGCTATGCCACACCTGGGCTTAGAGAACCCAGGTGCACAGGCTAACTAACTAATATCCTCGAAATAAATGCATAAATGGCACGCAGGCCGAAAGGGAAACTATCTACTTCTACTACTCCAGTTCTAGCGCGCTCCAGTGCTCTAATCTCTGTGCCTGAAAGCCAAATATATCTGTTCAGCGAGAGATGCTGGTAACCCACTCCAACGCGTTGAAATACAATACATATAGAATATATATAGATATACGAAAACCATTTTGAGCATGAAGATATATCTACGAACTCTAGCTTTAAAACGGGAATGACTCGACAGATAAGGCACACACAGTTATAAAGCATATGCAGTTCACACAGATAAGGCAGATAAGGCAATAATATCATACCCAACATAACAATCCCCAACATAAATCCCATAGTCACATCCAAGATACTCATAACACAACTCATCCATACAACACATAGCACACTTTGTTGGCGCCACAGGACCAATCGCATGCCCATACATGAGGGTCAGCGCATATAGCTCTGACACGGCCCCGCAGCACCCTGCCCCGTATCGCAACACGGAGGGGTCGATCGCAACCGACCGATGAACCGCAGCTCATCATAGTGTTTGATCGCAACCAAACAGTGGACCGCAGCCCAAGAGAATGTCATCTGACCGCAGCCAGGAAAGATGAACCGCAGCTCATATAGAAACGTTTGATCGCAACCAAACGGTGGACCGCAGCCCAAGAGTGTAAATCTGACCGCAGCCAGCTTCTGAACCGCAGCTCAGGATAACCAATCCGATCGCAACGAATTGGGGTAACACACACATAACACATAGCAAGCACATGCAACCCACATTACACATTGGGAAGGGGAGAAAACGTATAACAAAACTATCGTGATCCTTCACATACTAAGAATATCTAATACTTCTTCCACCTAGGTCAACGGGATACCAATTCAACTAGCATGCAATATATAAGACTCATAAACCTACGAACGGTACCTGAAACATCAAACTAGACACAGGCACGATAACGGAGTCCGTTGGGACACCACGGGGTCGGGGGACATCAAACGGAAGCCGGAATCCCGAAGTGGGGAATTTGCCAGCGGTAGCCGTGGGTGGGGCCACCCGCCGGCTGCCCGCCCGTAAGCACTGTTCCGGGCAGCGGGTCGCCGGCTGCCGGCTGCCGCTGCCGGAGATGCTCCTTCTGGCGCGGTAGGTGGCGGGTCCCTACCCCCACCTACCCTCAACTGACTCTTTACAGACAAAAAACGCCCGGGAACCTTTGTGGAACCCGAAACCATGCTTAGACACTTTACGAACGCATTAAACAACAACACTTGACAATTAACGGATCAAATACGAGAAAGTACGGCACATAACAATCATCGATTTTCTAAACATAATCAACACACAAACATCAAAACCCATGCGATTCTCCCCCCGAATACACCAAGAATAAATATCATACGGATACAACCCTAGGGTGTTAATCACTCTTATACCCAACAAGTATCGGACGATTCGTCTTCTTAATGTACAGAGATTCGGTAAGGATTAACACATAAGCAGCAAGAACGCCATACAATTATCACGAACGACAGTATAATCATCTAAGAAAGCTCCACATATCATCAAGAAACATACGATGCATCAAGAATCTCCCAATAGTCAAGATTATTAAGGATCCTCATGGATCATCACATCAATCATCACTAATAATCATCACAACTCATCAATACACAATAAATGATGGGGAAACCCTAAGGCGGGAATCATACTATGAATAGGGTTTTGATTGAGACATGGGGTGTACTCGTAGCTTTAATTAAGTTCCTTGGCTATGAAGGATCTTTCTTTAAGCTTTTCTTGCTTTCTTGGATTTCTCCTAGGGAATTCTTGGAGCTCCTTGTGGGTGGGTGGGAGATTATTGGGTGGGGAATTCTAGGTGCTCCAAAGTTCCCTATTTATAGATTAGGGTTTATTTAGAGTCTAATCCTATTGGGATTAGGGGGTTGGGTTTAGATATGAGGGCTCACGGACTATGGTGGTCTTTTTCCTAATTAATCATTATATATTATTCTTTCTCTTGGGCTATTGATTAATTAACTAATGTTTTTAGGGGCCGTAACCACGGGGGTGGTTACAGCCACCGGCGCTGGACTGCTGCGACTGCTGCCTACTGCCACTGGATGATCCACGACCAGGGCCTGCGTAAAAAGCCGAGTGTGAAGCACTGGCGTCGCCGGTGGGATAGTCATCAACAAGGATGAACTCATGCGCTTAGAGGTAATCGGAGAGATGCGACAGCGGCACGGCTGCCCCGGCAGTGAACGGATGCTGCCATGGCCTTTAGCTCTGGACGGAGCCCCCGGAGCACATACAAGTTTTGCTCCATTAGAGAAGAGGCCGACGGTCTGGGCTAAAGCTTCAACAAGAACTCCGGCCCGGCCGAGATAAATCCGCAGTCGTGGAGTTGCCTTGACGGAGCAGCTGGAATTGCCGAGAAGATTGAGGCAACGGGCATGCTCGAGGATCCGAGTGCGGAGGTGATGGATTGCCAAATTTCCGCCGATGTGTCTCGGCCAAGTGCTAAATGCAGCACTTCATCCGACATAGATGAAATCAGGAGAGACAGGATCGATTGATCCTGTTTCACCCAGGCACGGTGTTCCAGATTGGGAGACGATGGTCGTCGTGGTGGTGCCTGCCGACGACCCCTCCGATGGTGTGCAGCTGCGACGGTTTCCGGTGGGCACGGATGAGAGCCGTCAACGAAGCCCATCAATTCTTGACCCCGGAGAAAGGGGATTAACTGAGCACGCCAAACAGGAAGTTACGTGACGTGAGTTTCCATCGTCACGTAATGATGAGCGCCGGCGAGAGAGGGCCGCCGGCCGGAGACGGAGATCCGGCAGCGGAAACTGTTCGTTCGGAAGAATTGGTAGCACATTAACACGAGGTGAACGGGAAAAAGGGGGGTAAATTTGCTGGTGGGATTGCATGAACAGATGATATCGCCGGCTGATACAGTCTAGAGAAATAGCATTTCATATCGATAACTGTTTAGAGAGATACAAAGTATACAGCCACAAGGACTCTAACCAACTGACTAATTAAAGACACAGCATGTCACCACAATCTACTATTCTACATCCAATATAAACTATATTTATCAAAGGAAATAGGACCAACAATAGATATCATGTACACATGCAGCGCTATTTTGATTCTGAAAAAATATTTTTTTAAATGAAATTTTCAATTATCGTACAATGCAAAAGTAGGTGATTGCAGGAATATTGTTTTGGTGTGCATTTTATTGCTTTTTAAGTGTTTTGCAGGTAGATATAGATGAAGCAGATTGAAGTAATTTAATTTTTAACCCAACGTCTAGAGTAAACCAAAACACATACACCGACAAAAGTAGGTCACATTTAGCAGGCTCAAATAGAAGTGTCAACACATTCTAACCACATGAGTACATAATTTTTTTCTTGCAAAATATACATATCATTATATTTTGAAGGAAGTGTCAACACATTCTAACCAAAGTATGATTTTAGTATAAACAACATACACCGACAAAAGTAGGTCACATTTAGCAGGCTCAAATAGCTCAAATATCATCACAGTTTCTTCTTTTGTTCACAGCTAATAAAATTTTTAGTAGTGAAATAGCTCAAATATCACAGCTAATACAATAGTTTTCTGTTGAAGAAAATATAGTGGTGGAAAATATTAAATGAAGTACCTTAAGTTCATTTGAATCTTCTCATCTGAATTCCTTCATGGTGTTGAAAATTAGATAGTTTGCCTATCAACTGTTGATATTAAGTTCGTGCAGCAGCTACAATGTGACACAAATCCATATCAATCAAGAAATTTTCCAGAATTCCTTGAATTCCGAGAGTATAAAAATATAAATAATGCATTGTGACCATTAGTATCACAGTTCCAGTATGCTTAATCTTGGAGGTTTTTGTAAATGTAGTATGTAGTATAGGACAGAATAATACCAACCAAACTTTGTCATTCCAAATTTCCAGTATTTAATGCTTCTTTTTTCCCCTCTATTCTTTTTCAGTTTTCATTTCTGTTCATTCCCCAAGCACTGATTCCCCGAATGTATTCTTGCTGCAAGGTAACCCAAAACAAGTTGAGATGAGAAAATCCAGATTACATACACATTTGTAAATGGAAAAACAAATAAAAGAGAATATACTTAGCTTTTGTTGATGGTTTGTGGTTTAGCTGTGGCCATTTAGTTCACCACAGTCCTTACTCCATGTTAAATCAAAGAGTTCAGATTTGCAAAAATGCAAAATTATCAACTGTCTGAAAACCAAAGCAGATGGCCAGGAATCATGAGAAATTAGTCATATAATTAAGGCTGACTATCGATTTTTTAGCATTGAAATTATGTACAATAAGCACATAAAATATCATCTACCCCTACCATATATGATTAATGAAAAGGTATCTCAAAAACAATAAACAATTAGTATAGAGATTGAACTGGGTCAGTACTTAGCACAGAGATCGACCTAGGGATTAAGGTTGATGCTTACCACAATGTGTCAAAATTTCGTAGCCAATTTCCAGGTTCAAAAAACTCAAACCTGTTTTAGCCAAAAATCTAAGCCCTCATAGTAGTACAACCTGTACGAAATCTTACACTCTTGAGTTCAAGACAAACTCCGTTCTGGCTTGATTTACATTTCCGGCGATCTCATAACCTGAAAAACAAAAAATAAAATAAAAAAAGTTAAGACATGTAGTAGCCTAGCGATCGGACATGCAGATTCAACAGATTCATTCCAAAATCACGGATTTCGCAAAGGATCTACGTATTTAACACTAAATATGCGTGGATTTTTAGAGAGAAGAAAGAGCATATGCTTGGAAGATGAGATGGGAGATAGAGAGAAAGAGCGAGGGAGGGCGAAAAGTGTAGCAGAGGATTGAGGTGTCACGGGCGAGAATGCAAGAGGGTGAGGATAAAGCTTCCAGATCCTTCCTCCACTACTTTTATATTTTATATATATTTTATTTATAATATATACATGATATACATAATGCTTCTTAGTCTTAGATAGGTTACACGTACACACACATCCTTGCATATTTTTATTTTTATAGTTATAAATAAATGTTTTTTTTTGACAAATTATAGTTATAAATGTTAATGTCCATATGTTGTAAGGGTTTGTTAAATTATTAGAGATGATAATTTGTGTCAAGCAATAAATGTACTTTACAACTTATTAATTATAATTATTTTTTTCTTTTGTAGAGAAATTCTATCATGGATATGATAAATTATTAAAGATGATAATTTGTGTCAAGCAATAAATGTACTTTACAACTTATTAATTATAATTATTTTTTTCTTTTGTAGAGAATTCTATCATGGATATGAGTCGTATAGTTAGTTCAACGAAGTTAAAAGTAAATTTTTTTTTTTCGTTAGAGAATTCTATCATGGTTAGTTTAGTTAACATGGTTTAAAATGTTATAATTGTGTGTTTTTTGTAAGATTCATGTACAAAATAAAGAGTAGAACATGTATGTACTGTATTTTTGATATTTCTAAAACAGTTGGAGCGCAAAGACATTCAACATTTGTCACACCGTGACATCGGCGATACCATGATGCTGGCAATGGGACTCTTGGCCTTTCCCAATAGGATTATAACAAAATTAGCCGACCATGTTGTTGAAGCAAGCATCTTGGCATGACCAAATGGGGCAGAGAGGAACACGTGTTGCCTGTGAGGATGGTTGTGGGGGAGGGGAGTGGAGACGTAGCTGAGGTGGCAAATTCTTTGGCAGGTGGTGAGAGCGACAGTGAGGGACTAACTATTAGGGATCAGAAGAAGAGAAGGATTGAGGATGAAGGCCCATTTGAGCAGCCCAGTCCAATGGAGTTTGATTTAAATGTTGCTGGATCCGGTTCAAAAAATGTGCTAGGGGCGGGACCTGTGGATCAGGCCCGCCCACAACAATGAGTTGTTTATCTTGGAACTGTTGTGGGGCTTTGGGAACCCAGCGACGGTTTAGGTGCTTGTGGATCTAGTCCACGTTAAAAAAACCCAGTGTTGTTTTTTTAATTGAAACTTTTGTTGGGCTTACAAAACTTCAGCCCATTAAGAGAAGGTTGGGTTATTGGGGCCTCTTCTCTGTGGATAATGATGGTCATAGTGGCAGTTTAGCTATCTTGTGGAAGGAAGGGACGAAGGGATATAAAGTCTTACTCTGCAAATCACATTGACGCGGAGGTTCATTTGAGTCCCGGAGAAGCAAAGTGGAGGTTCACTGGATTTTATGGTAATTCGGATAGAAGTAGACGGCCTGAGAATTGGAGGTTTCTGCGATGGTTAGCGGCTCTAAATTCTTTACCTTGGGTGGTGTTAGGTGACATTCAATGATGTTTTACATGCTGAAGAGAAGATGGGGGGGGGGGGTAATCCCCAGCCTAGGAGATTAATTGAGGGTTTTTAGGAGGCGCGTGGAAACGAGTGGTTTAAAAGATTTTGTCTTTGAAGGGTATGAATTCACCTGTGAACGTGGTAAGGGGCTCCCGAATTGGGTTGAGGCTAAGCTCGATAGAATCCTAGCGTCCGATACTTGGAGTGACTTATTCCGGCAAAGCAGAGTCTTTGGTTGGTCTCTAAAAGCGACCATATGCCACTGTTTCTAGAAATTCATCCGCGAATCAACCCATCATTATTCAAGGCGTTTTCGGTTTGAAAATCTGTGGCTGAGAGACACTACGAGTAGAGAAATTATGATTGAAAGCTGGTCACGTTCCTCTGGTTCTCATCTAATCGATAGGATGGAGAGGGGCAGTAAGGCAATATGTAATTGGGGGAAGTCGTTTGCTAAGGATTTCGATAAGATGTTAGCTTACTGGAGGTCTCTAATGGAGGGCACTAAAGCCAGACGGGATGCGATTGGGTATCACTCTTTTTAAGGAAGCCCAGGTGTGCAATATCTTCGGGCTCTGCAGCATCAGAATGCTTATTGGAGACAAAGGGCGAAATAATTCTGGTTGCGTGAAGGGGACAACTAACTCGGCTTATTTCCACAATTATGTCGAAGGAAAAGGACAAAACAATCGCATTTCCAAATTAAGAGACGAAGGAGGGGAACTGGATTGAGAGAGGTACAAATCTTGACTCTCTGATTGTTTCACATTTTGATTCTTTGTTAAGTCCTGTGGGGGGTGCGATGATCATGTGTTGGATGGTATAGAGCCTGTGATAACTGATGTCCAAAATATTATCCTGGGTAGACGGGTTGAAACTTATAGAAGTCAAGGAGGCCCTCTTCGATATCAAACCGGATAGTCTCCGGGACTTGATGGGTTAAGTCGGGTTTCTTTCAGAGCTTTTGGGATATCATCAGTACTGATTTGATGCGTTTCTGTAATGAATGTTTTAATTCTGGGAAATTGCCTCGCTTTCTTAATCTTACACATATGGTCCTCATTCCTAAGAAAGCCAATCCTGAGTCAGTTGGGGATTTGCGTCCAATAGCGTTGTGTAATATCCTATACAAAATTGGTGTCTAAAATTCTAGCAAATAGATTGAAACCTTTGCTTGGCTCTCTTATCTCTGAATCTCAAACTACTTTTGTCCCGGGTAGGTTGATTACGGGATAACTATAAGGTTGCTTATGAGTTAAATCATTATTTGAAAAGGAAGAGGCAGGGGAACATAGGATATGTTGGGGTCAATTAGATATGAGTAAAGCTTATGATAAGGTGAGGTGGGAAGTTCTTAAGGGCTATTCTCCATAAATTGGGGTTCTCAGGGAAGTTGGTGCAGATCATTTGGGAGTTTATTTATTCTGTTGAGTACCGTATTCTTGTTGAAGGAAAAGAAATTGGGGTTGTTAATCCTGGGAGAGGGCTTCGTCAAGGAGATCCAATTTTCTCCTTATTTATGTCATTTTGGTTCTTGAGGCTTTTCATAGAATATAACTCCACAACAGAAGTAAGGGTTAGTCAGTTACATGGGGTATCTGTGTAGGGGAGCCCCCAGTTATTTCTAACCTCTTTTTTGCGGATGATTGTTATATCTTTTGTAGAGCCTCTCAAGCGGAAAGTGCTGCCCTTAGAGATATCATTGAGTCTTTTTCTATAGCCTCTGGTCAATCTGTTAATCTTGTTAAATCCACTATTTCGTTCAACAGAAATGTTCCTGGGAATGTTAGGGGAGTGGTTTGTGGTGAGTTGGGAATGCGGGAGGGTAATCTGAATGGTAATTATTTGGGCCTTCCATCTTTAATTGGTCGCAATAAAAAGGAAATTCTGGGCTTTATAAAGGAGAAAGTAGTGGGCAGAATTAAGAGTTGGACTTCTAAATTTCTCTCTAGAGCCGGTCGAGAGGTTTTAGTAAAGAATGTGGTTCAAGCGATTCCCTCGTATGCAACGAGTGTGTTTCTGTTGCCGGTCGAACTGGGTAGAGAGATTGAGAGAATTATGAATGCTTACTGGTGGGGTTGTGAGGGTGGAAAGAGTGGGGGAATAAGGTGGAAACGGTGGGGGTCTTTGTGCCTGCCTAACCAGTGGGGGTGTATCGGATTCCGAAAGATTCATGATTTTAATATTGGTCTCTTGGGTAAACAAGCCTGGAGACTTCTTCAGTACCTTGAGTCCCTGTTTGCTAGAGTTTATAAAGCCCGCTATTATCCTTCTCACTCTTTTCTGGAGGCTAGAATAGGGGGGTAGTCCTTCATTCATCTAGAGGAACATTCTTGAGGCTCAAAGCGTTTTAAGAGAGGGGGTGAGATGGAGAGTGGGGGGTGGAGCTTCTATTAGAGTATGGGGTGATCCTTGGTTACCAAATAATGTTTGTCCTTTTATTCAAACTCCTTTGCCAGATTATCTTAGGGATGCAAAGGTGGAGAATTTGCTCAACATGGAAAAATCCGACTGGGATGAAGAATTGTTGAAAGATCTGTTTGTGCAAGAGGATGTGTCCCTAATTCGAAGTATCCCAATCTATGCTTCTCATCATAAAGATAGATTGATATGGGTGGACGAAGAAAGAGGTGACTATTCTGTTAAAAGTTGCTACAGGAAATTGCAGGTCCCCCTCCAGAATCAACAAGTTCCTTTCTAGACTGGTGTTTGGAAGATGAAGTTGCCTCAAAAGATTAAGTCTTTTCTCTGGCAGTGTTGTTCGAATTCTCTCCCTACCACTGACCTTTTAAGAGCAAAGCATGTCAATGTTCCTGGTTTGTGCCAATTGTGTGCTGCTGCTGATGAATCTGCGTTCCATTTATTTGTCATGTGTCCTATTGCTAGACAGTGCTGGGACATTGTTGGTGGAATTAACTGTTGGGGCTATCAAGGCTTTCTTGAATGGTTGGAGATGCAATTTAACACACTGAGTATGGAACAGTTATGTCTTCTTATCTCTGTCTGCTGGAAGTTGTGGGAGGCAAGGAATGAAAAGGTTTGGAATCAAGTGGTAACCCCTGCATATGCCATTGTTAGGGATGCCCAGATTTTCTTATGTGAATGGCAGAAAGTTAATCACGTTTTGGCTCCCCATCTATTGCCATCTGCCCAGGTCGTCAAGTGGAGTAAGCCTCCTTTGGGTTGGAAGAAGTTAAATGTGGATGCAGCTCTTGATTCTACTCACCAAAAGATGGGCTTTGGTCTGGTGTTACGAGATGCAGAAGGGTCTTTTATTGCTTCCAGGCAAGTTCCCTGGCATGGTTTGTTTAGGTCGGATGAGGCAGAAGCTATGGGTGTTAAGAAGGCTTTGAAGTGGTTGAAGGAGCTTAATGAAGATCATGTAGTTGTGGAAACTGATGCTCTAAAGGTGGTCTCGGGGCTTAATAACTGTAGTATGTTTACTTCTTTTGATATTATTATTGATGATGTTAGGAAAATAGCTAAGGACTTTGCTAATCTTAGCTTTGCTTTTGTTAAAAGATCTGCGAACAAATGGCCCATTTCCTTGCTATGGAGGCCTTGTTCAAGTATGATCGTGTGGATTGCGTGTCGATCCCTTTTCCCTCGCTTGTTCATGTTTTGTAGTATTGGACAATCTAATTAAAAGATAAATAAAAAATATCGACTTTTGGTTTCAAAAAAAAAAAAAAAAAAAAAAAAAAAAAAAAAAAAAAGAATAAGCTAACCCATATGACCTCAAAATATTACTTTGGGTGGAACCACAAAAATAATTGTACTTCTACTATTAATGTAGTTTAGAAGAAAGTTTTTAATAATTTATAATTTAATATTTTTTTCAATAATATTTCCATTTTTTTTTTGGAGAACAACACTTTATTATTACTATTATAAATATTATAAATTATAAATTAGATTAGATATTGTTTTGATGTTCCCACGAAGTACTGCTTTCTAAATATATTTTTAGTATTAGTATTTGTGTCGTATTATGTAAAGGTATATAAAAATCTTTTGTGTATTATATCGGGTGCTATTAGATATACCTAAATGTCATAAGCATTTATTAATGATTTTTAATCAAATTTGGAATAGTGGGGTGTGTTTATTTAGATTTTTTTTTTTGGGCAAAAAATCAAGGCATAACATGTATTGAGTTTATTCTATCTTATTTTTTAGTTTTTATATTTTTAATTTTTAATGTTGTATATCATGAACCTTTTCAATAATTTGTAAGTTTATAATTATTATTTTCTCTCCTATCTGGAAATAATAAATTAAATTATAATTAATACACACAATTGCATAATAAATTTAAACAATTTTTATCTCGTGCATCGCACGGGGAACATTACTAGTATACTCTTTTTTTAAAAAAAAAAAAAAAAAAAAAAAAAAAAAAAAAAAAAAAAAAAAAAAAAAAGAAGTGGAAAATAACGGTGCCACTAACGACATCGTTATCGTGTACTGCCAATCGTTATATCCTACACAACGGCGCACATAGTAACTGTGCGCCGCGCGCCTCCCAAAACGACGTCGTTTTGGGTCGTGTTGGGAGGTGCAGTAGGAAGTTGCTGAGACTTATGTGTATTCGTTCACAATGTTATGTGTATTTGTTCACAACGTTATGTGTAATTGGTTACAGGTCATGTGTATTTTTTTTATACAATTATGTACATTCTTTTATACAATTATTTACATTCGAATCAGAAAATTTTGTGTGTATTATGTTAAGAGTTGATGTGTATTATGTTAAAAGTTTATGTTTATTTATGTATTATGTTAGATTATGTGTATTATCTTTTAAAAAGAGTATGTATATTTTGTTATATAATCATGTACATTCATGTATAAACATTATGTGTATTCTAGTATAACATTATGTACATTCTTGAAAAGCGGGTTTTTTTTTTAAAGAAAAAATTACTGTCATTCACTGGGGCGGAAAATTTCAAAAAAATAATAATTAAAACGACGTCATTTTGCATCTGGGCGCATAGTGCAATGCGCGCCGTGGTATAAGATATAAATTGCCGTGTACTGCCAATAGTTATGCTGTGCAACCGAATTTACCATGCGCATGGTCCATACAGTTCAAAAACGACGTCGTTTTGACTAAAAACGCGCGTCCCACTTAAAAAAAAAAATCAGGTTCGACTCTCAGCAATAGCATTATTGTGGATATATAGTTATGAATTTCTGGATATATAGTTATAAATTGTGGATATATAGTTATGAATTATGGATATTTAGTTCATTCATTGTGGATATTTAGTTCAATCATATATTGTGGATATTTAGTTAATTCATTGTGGATTTTTACTTCATTAATTCATTCATTGTGGATTTTTACTTCATTCATTCATTCATTTGTTGATTTTTACTTCATTCATTCACTGTGGAATATATTATGAAATTGTGGATATATAGTTTATGAAATTGTGGTTAATATAGTTATGAATTTATGGATATTTAGTTCATTCATTGTTTTCAAAAAAAAAAAAAAAAATTTCAAAAAAAAAAAAAAGTTCATTCATTGTGGATATTTAGTTCAATCATATATTGTGGATATTTAGTTTCATTCGTTGTGGATTTTTACTTCATTCATTCATTCATTGTGAATTTTTACTTCATTCATTCATTCATTGTGAAATTTTACTTCATTCATTCACTGTGGATATATAGTTATGAAATTGTGGATATATAGTTATGAAAAATTGTGGTTATATAGTTATGAATTTCTGGATATATAAAAATATTATTGCCAGGAATCGAACCTGATTTCTTCTTTAAGTGGGACGCGCGTTTTTTTAACCAAAAAGACGCCGTTTTACAACCGTATGTACCTTGCAAGGTGCATTCGGTTGCACAACATAATTTGCGGTGTACTGCATGCTGGACACAAGTCCATAGCATAACAATTGATTTTTTTTACAGTGTAGGATATATGGGCCTAATATTGTGCATCAAGGCAGCCCTTATCCATGCTTAAAGATGGGCAGATTTATAATGATGTGCAGGCAGCCCATATCCGTTTGCCGTCGTTTCTCCGGTCCGCTTCTATCCAGAAGTTCTCGGCTGGGAGCGAAGAATCGAATGAAATGGCCGCTCACTGCGTCTCCTCCGTCCAGGCTGCCACCTCCGGAATCAACCAATTCCGTCACAGAAATTCCGTCCAACTCGCAGCGGAGGAATTGAAGTTTCCCTGCCTCGGTACTCCCACCGGAATTTCACTGCAGCCCTTCAAGTTCAGACCCTTTTTCTCGAAACATTCACCCATCAAAGCCACAATCTCTCTCAGCCTTCCAACTTCGTAAGTTATATACATAATATCTGTATGTATATGTTCCTAATCCATGTTCATTTCCCTGATTTATGCCTACTGCTGGAAGGTTTTTATACTTTTAGGTTCACTCTCAAGTTTGATTATTTAACTCTTATCGTATTTTTTGTTTATTATAGGAATGCGGACGCAGTTGTTTCTCTAGAGAATGTTCCCAAGTGAGTGCTTTCAATATCTTCACTGGGCTAGTAGCCTACTAAGTAGATGTATGGGAATAGGGATTTGTTTTTCCATTTTTATTGGAGTGGAATATTGATGTTGAGCCTTGTTGAATTGACGAGTGAAATTTTAGATGGTCATCAAAGGCGATTAGGTCGTTTGCAATGGCTGAATTGGAAGCAAGGAAGATTAAGTATCTTACAACAGGGACAGAAGCTCTAGTCATGGGGCATTTTAAATGAGGGTTAGTCAATTCTTATAAGCATCTAAATATTTGTTTTGTGATTATTACTTTTTGATCAATTTTTAAATTACTTGCGTTTGATTGGAATAGAGTCTGCTTCATTTGGGTGAAAATATGCATTGTTTGTTTTCCTGATGGATTTATAAATTTTCCTGCATGTGTTCTGAGTTGAATCCACATTTTTTATGCGGAAATAAGTGCCATTGTATTCGATAATAGATAATTTATTCTGCTATTTTACTTCATCACCTCTGAGTAATTGGCGTTGTTGATATATAGACTAAAATTTGACTTTTGGTTAGTAAATAAAAGCTCAGCTTGATGAATTTGGATAACTTCATTTCTCTAATCATAGTTAATTCATTACTTGCAAAGTGTAAGAAATCATGATAATTGGTGTAGTCAGGTTCAGTCTGCAATTCATGTTATGTATCTTGTTAACTTTCTTAGTGAGGTCATCCAGATACCAGATGTACCATTATTCTCATTTCTCTAATCATAGTTAATTCTTTGCTGATTAGTTAGTCATTCCTTTGTTAGTTTAAGAAAGCTAGCATGCGTGATTATAACAATTATTTTGTTGATTTTTATTTTCAGGGACTAATTTTGCTTCCAAACTTTTGTGGTCCATGGGTATTACCCTTTTCAAAGTGCGTGAAGAAACAATCAGGATTTGCGGGGAAGCTAACTTTTTTAATTTCAGTCCTGAACATCCCCCCTTGACTGAAGATGCACAAAAGGCCCTTGATTGGGCTCTTAATGAGAAGGTCAAAGAAGGTAAACTTCTCCTTATTTAAGAGAATAAGAAAGGAGAAATGATGAACAATAAGCTTTTCCTCTTTACTTGCTTAATGTGATAGTGGTATATTTTAATTCCGCAAGTGTTTATGGCTCTTGCTTCTAAAATGCAATTGGTTTTGGTTTTTTCATAGATACTTTCAGTGATGGAATTAGGCAGGTATTGCCGTGTTGCATGTTATTGTGAATAGCGTCAATTGTGTTGCTTCTTGGTCTACCTGCTTTAATGCAGGATATGAATCATATGATCGACAAACATCTCTCCCGCTTAGTTGCTCTTTGTATTTAATTTGATTCTGCTTAGTTCTTGGAATCAAGGCAATACTGCAACAAGGAAAAAGCTTGGAATGTGCCAAGAATCTGTGCTGTGAGCACAATTAGTCTATATCCTTTATGACCACACTCTTTCAAAGCATATTCATACCCCCAGTCCCCCACCCACCCACTCAAAAGAACAAAACGGAAATCTAGTTTTTTAGTGTATTTAATTGCTGCATATATTTTACTTTATAATTGGTTATGATAAATATATAAAACTGTTCTGATAGATAATAGATTGCCTGAATTTCAGATGGATAAAATTGCTGTTCTCATACATTTTAAATGTCCCCACCTCCAACTGTTTGAGGAAAGAAGTTGCGTCATGCTAGAGTCGTCAACTAATGCATCATCGTTTTCCTAAGTCATTCTGAGTAATGTATTGGCCGAAAACAAAATCTTCTGATACCATTTTCGTGATTGTTGCTGTGCAGGAGATGGCGGAGAGATTACAACTATTCATTTACTACTGGAAGTTTGGTCACAAGAGGGGTCACCGGGTTTACAAGGTGTTGGCTAGCCTTGGTTCAACGACGAAAAAGCTCAAGAGCTGAAGGCCTTAATTTCGAAACCTGGTTTTAAGGAGGACTAGTAGAGCATTGTAGACACTCAAGGCTGCCATTAAAGTTGATTCTTTTAATCCATAATGCTACACTTTGAATTCATGTTAAATATGGATGAGTATTGTGTTATACTCTGTAATTTGGAAGAACATATTTTATGATGAAACATAATTTTCTCATTAAAGGGATGATTTCTTAATATGTGCAGTTGGAAGTTTTTCTGATTATCATCATTGGCAGCTTCTTCTTCTTCCATCTGTGCAGCAGGCAAGTATTTGTGCATTTTTAGCTTCTTTATCCCAGTTGTTCCTGGCAATGAACACCACCAAGACCACCAAGATAAACAGTCACTCCAGCGATGAATCCGACCAACAATCCGTCGAGCCCGAGATGGAGCTTGAAAGCTAAGATCACCCCTAGAGGTAAGGCCAGCAGGTAGAATCCACAGACACTGGCATACGTCCCCACGAATGGTCTGGCCGTTCCTCGGGCTATTCCGTCGGAAACTGCCAAAGGAAAGTTGACTATCTTCCATTACAGCCAATATCAGCATCATCTTCTTTACACCTCTGGTAATCCCTTTTTCATGAGTGAACAGAGCTCCCTAGAATCCCTGGCTCCAACCGTCGCCAAACTGCCAAGAAACACCGAGATCACCCCTAAGCCAGTGACACGGACTGACGGACACCGAGATTCGTGCCGTGGCTGCATTATTGGCGCCGAGCTCATTCGACATGCGAACGGAAGCAACCTTGGCCAAGGACTGCATCATGGAGAAAAGCACGTAATCGTAGTTGAGCAGAATGGCGATAATCCCACTGCCTGCTTTGCGTTATGGAGACGGCCAGTGAGGAGAACCAGATTTCATAGCACCACCACTCAAGGCAGGTAGTCAGGCAGCAGGGTACAGCCAGCTTAATTAGTTGTTTCTAGTCGCCGGTGCTTTGCTCCCACCACCCTCCCTCCGCCCATTTCTGCCTATTTATAGTGCTAATTTTTACTAGGGAAAATTGCATCTTTGGTCCCTGAGTTATACCCAAGTTCCGACTCAGTCCTGAGTTATTATCGTATCCATTTTTAGTCCCTCAGTTATGAATGAAGTGGCGCATTTGGTCCCCGGCCGTTAAAATTGACAAAAAATTATAAAATATTTAAAATTTGAGGGTAAAGTAGGAAATTCACATTTTATTCTCCTTTTTATATCAAAATCACTTTCACAACATTATTTTTCGATCACTTCTTAGCCTCTTATTTCAAGATTGTTCAATTCTAAAAGTATTTCAATAACTTTAGTATGACTTGTTATGAACCCGACTCTCGTATAACAAACTTAAGACTTAGCAAAAATAAAGAAACACTTGATCGTTGTCTTCAGACGTGTGAAACAGACTATCCTATCAATTTTCAATTTTTTTTACTAACAAACAAAGGTAATCAAACAGAACTTTTGAGATACCAAATGATGGCAAATTTCTCAGTTTGCTTTTATGAGAAATTCACCAACGAAATAACTTGAGATATTTAGTATATAAATTTTTTTTCATATGCAGTAGTTTCGTTAATAATAATTTTTAGAAGTTACAAAAAGTTTTTTGAATTTTCATAACTGAGTTTTAGGTTCCTCATTCATTACTCTGGTTTTTAAGAAGACAGCGGAGGTAATGATATATATATAATATAATTTTTATATATTGTCAAGATATATGATTCTTAATTAAGTTACTGCAAAGCTTACGAAAGAATTTTATGTACTAAAAATCTCAAGTTACTCCCTTGGTGAATTTGTCATAAAAATAACCTGAGAAATTTGATATCTTCTTTGTATTTCAAAAGTTATGGTTTGATTACCATTATGTTTAGTAAGAGAAATCAGAAACTTTTAGGATGGTGTGTTTTACATGCTTGATGACAATGATCAAGTGTTCTCTTGTTTGTACTGAGTCACATGTTCTTTATACGAGACTCAAGTTACTAACAAGTCATACGAAGATTATTGAATTGCTTTTGGAATTGAAGAATCTTGAAAAAGAATGCTAGGAAGTTGAAAATAATGTTGCAAAAGTGATGTCAATATAAGAAAGAAAATAAAATGTGAATTTACTACTTTACTTTTAAAATTTAAAAATATTTTTAAAAATTTTCTTTTAGTTTTAACGGTCAGGACCAAATGCGCCACTTCGCTCATAACTCAGGGACTAAAAATGGATACAGCCATAACTTAGGGACTGAGTCGTCACTACATTATAACTCAGGGACTAAACTCGCAATTTTCCCTTTTTACTATAGAAACTATTTGACATGAGTTCTGAATATTGAAATTTATCTCATATATTGAGATTTAAAATTATAGCTCTCAATTTTTGAATATAGATTTGCCCATAAGGTAAATTGAGAGCACTAATCATCGTCTGTCACCCTTAGACCAATACATGGTAATGAATTTTTGATAGAAAATGATCCACAGATCTTGCGCCCCCCTAGTGCGAGGGTTAAAGAAAGGTATAAAATGCCCCTATTTAGAATCAATCCCAGAAGGATTGTTATGGTCAATAAATTGTTATAACCTTTCATGCATTGACTAAATTTAAGATTTAAGATGTTTAATTCGTCTCTGAATATGACTAGTACAATATAATATTGTTACGCAAGTGAAACTCTATAAGCACCTTGTACTCTAGTAGTAGTACATGACAAAATCACATAAAGTAGTGCGAGTCTCACATTGTCATTGGAATATTTTCTCAATAAGATCTGCAAGATCTAAAATGGAGATTACTCTTTTAGGTGACTAGTGACTAATGACTCATGAATGAAGTATCTTTAGTGCTATACTACTCTAACCAAATTATGGCATGACAACTAGGTCACTTTGGGCCAATTATGATGGTCAGATTTTAGTAAACCTTGTTGGACATCAAATATATGTCACAAACACATGAATATTGTATAAAGCACGTGTGAAGGAGAAATTCCTAAATTACATGTTTCTTGTTGGGGACATCCAATTTTAGATACTAATGTTTTTACTCAAATCTGACTCATTACATATCACAATTATGCTCCCTTACGCCTAGTACCTGGTTTCAAAACAAACATTTTTCTATCTGCGTTATTATTTTTATTGTGTAGTCTAATTTCGTATGTCAACTCCATAGTGTACCTCTAAGGGCTATCAAAGAAGCTAGGTATATATATGTTGGTTATAAACTTCCGTCTGTTGTTTAAATACCAAGAGTCCATGATAGGATCAATGTATAATTAGGTACGCTGACTGCATACTTAATGAAGATCGTTTCTCGGCATTAGGGGAGATAATAATCCAAATTTAATGGAATGTCAGAAATTTCATAAAATGAAAAGATCTTCATTATTTAAATCCACGTACTAGTTAGACTGAACTAGAAGTTCAAAAGATAATCAATTTGCAATTTTAGCAAATAATCTGTCAAACAATAAGTCCAACCCACTAAAAGAGTGACAAGATCCCATATACTGATATACCTTCCCCAACTTGGACAAAACCAACAGAAAACAAAGATGTAGTAAAGAAACCATGTCACTCTTAAAAGTCTGTTAGAGTATTGTAATACTTATTTTGGTGCCCTCCCCTCAAAATATTTAGCTCCTCCCAATCAATCATATAGACTAAATTTTCTATTTTTCTAGGCTTTTCACAATATCAATTCTTATCTTCTTCAAGGAGTAACTTTGTCATTTTTTTCATATATATTTGAAGCTTTGAATCTTTTGATGAATTATTGGTATTGTATATTTTCATTTCTTTTCAAACAGCATTCTCTAAAAATTGCATTAATGACGGCTTCGTTTTTCCTAGTCAAAGAAGATAGTGATTACATAAACAAAGAATTAGATATATAAGATAAATATTAAATTGAAAGAAGAATTAATTAAAAGATTAGGGTGATTATGTATATATCATGGCCATGCACAACATTAAAAAGAAATATTAGTTTGCTACTCGATTTTAGTAGTTAAGGAGCACCAATTAGTTCTATATTGCATTCTAAAATGAAATTGCTAGCAACATTTACTGCTCCTCCTACAATGAAATATTAGGATAGTGTTTAACTCATCCTCAGGTATCTTCGAGTTACAATAGATTTTGAATATTTTGAGTTTTATGCGAGAAACGAATATATATTTTTAGTGGGCTACTTGGGTACTAATTATTTTATTTTGACCCATAAGACAAGTCAAATTAGTTATGTTTTATTTTACTCCTATTGTTTATAATGGGAATACATTTGTGTTGCACAAATGATAAATGGGTATGTTTAAAATATTTGACAGAGCATTATATTTTCTAGATGCAACACATGTGAGTTCCAGAAGAGTCATGAGGATGTTATATAGAATGTTCACTCTAGTGACAATCTTCTATCTTGAAGATTGTACCATATTCCTTTTCTACACTTATCTTGGAACAATGTTTAATTATGATATTAAAACATGTAGACTTTGAAGATTGTTATCTTCAGGGGAGAATTTACTTGAATTAATCCGGAAGATTTGGTCCTAAAGACCAACAATTGTACTCTTTTCTTTGATTGAGTTTTTATATAATTTCCTTAATTAAAGTTTTTTAATGAGTTGAGACAGCTAGTGCAACACAATGAGCACACATCATGTACTCTTTTTCTCACTAGGGTTTTTCTCACTGGGTTTCTCCTAGTGAGGTTTTTAACGAGGCATGAATGTGACACAGTAATGTCAAAAGGGGAAAGTTGAAAATAAATATTTAAATAGACAAGCCCCCAAAATCTTGAAGATTTATAGCTTGAAGGTTAATTTATGATTGGTTTATGTTTTTCCCACTGAGTTTTCTTAGCATAAGGTTTTTATTGAGGCAAAATATAACACATGTTTTGAAATACGTCATGTATTCATTTTCCTAACTAGGTTTTTTTTTACAGAGTTTTCCTAGTAAAATTTTTGTCCTCCACCTAATGTCTAGGTTATAGTAAAAGATAATGGTCAAACCGGAAAGGTTTTGTAAATTAAACTATTACATGTGGCCCATCTCTATACCCTTTTCTACCGCAACGGCAGGTTCCATCGGGGTTTATATTAACTTTACGACGAGGGGATCCTCGCGGGCTTACTGTACATGTCTGGTCGTTGTATCCGGACACCACGAGAGTTTATCTATCCGTCTCGGCAGCGGCACGTTCTGAACCGCCAAGTGAAGTTCCAGAAGAACTCGTAAACCACCCGCTCAGTGGGTTACGGTTGGGCCACAAATCATGGGCTCGTATTCTCTCCTCAAGGGTAGAGGGTCTGAGTTTAATCTCGTAGCGCTCCTTGTTGGCTCAGCGGCGTGGCACCCGGGGACAGTCGTGCATACGCGGGAGGCTGTTGGTTTTACACCCAATTTGAAATGGATGTGAATGTATATATCCCTTCCAAACGCCCTTATATAAAGAGACGGGTAGGGCCGAGCTTATTATTACAGGTAGGATGGACACAGGACTTACAGTAGGCTTTTATTCAAAACTCTGGGTGTGTCATGCCGACTTCCTCATCCACTGGCTGGTCTTTAGGCCCCATCAACGTCCTGTTCTTAGCTTGTGCTTTGTTCGAGCGGGTTCCGTTGTTCGGTGTAGGTGACGTTCGGCTCAAGGAAGGACCGGGGATGTGGTATATCTGGGGAAAACCTAGGCTACAACGCTCCATTGCGTGTGGTTGTGGGGCGGAGGTGTGTAGAAAATAAGGTTTATAGATCCAGCGGAGCGTAGGCTGCAAAATCGTGCTAAACTATAAGCGACATACACTCCTCCTCTCTCTCTCGCTCGCTGACTTCTGAGCCTCGTCTTCCCATTCCAAGGTATTCACGAGTTTCGCGTTGGGAGGGTATTATTTTTAGTGAGAATGTCCTCTCAACCTTTACCCTTAACCCAACAATCCTTAAAACCCGGTTACTTATCTCGTTTTCTCTCCCTTATAGTTGTAAGATTCAATACTCTAATTTCCCTAACAATGTAAATGTGCGAAATCAACAGTTTTTGCCAGCTCATACTTCGCTAAGGCGTGGAGTAGAGAATAGTGTTTTGCAAGAACGTTACACACACATAAATGGTAGGGACCAAATTGTCCCTGCTAAATAGCTGTTGCTAATTTACATACTACTCACAAATGTCAATACAATCTACGATCAATTAACCGTTTTAAATTAATTCGTTCCTTATATTCAAAAGTGAAACGTTGGTTCACCAAGTCATATAAGTGGGGTGTGGCAGCTTAACTGTAGTCGGATAACTCACACGCCCGTCGGGTAACCTAACGCCGCTCTACTATCAATTCACTCAGAAGATGTACTACTGGTAACCAGAGTACTCAAGTTAAGTACGGACGAATTCAACTTGAAAGACCGTGAGATTTATGGAGTCAGAAAGTTCATTAAACTAGGAATGCATTTAGAGTTGAGATGGGATCGAACTTCAATCTACAAAGTGTGTTAAGAGCACAACGATTGTTGACATTTCCTCCGCATCAGTAAAAACTCTCTGTAACGTTCCTTTATGCGTTTCAGGCGAATGTGTTCTTCTGTATTACGTTTTCTGTAAATTTTAATATCTGTGGAATAGTAAGAAACATGACCTAGTACCGTCGTATTGTGTCAAGTTTGTCTTGTGCGAGATCTCAAGAAAATAGATTCAAACAATTAGCCTGCGTGGAACAGTTGTAGCAAAGTCGAAACGGGGTTTCTGTAGGTCAGACAAAGAGAAGGGCGAAACCACACAAAGCCCGTCCTCTTAGATATGTGTAGGGTATATAAATTACAAGACGCAACATTAGCTTAGCGGTTTTATGAGAATGTCGGCCGGCCGCAATTACTAGGAAGATAAGTTAGCCACAAGCGGGCGTGGGCGGGAAATTCTAATTATAAGCCGCAATTCAATTTTTTTCAACTATGTAATTTTTTTCTTTTTTTTAAAAATAATCTGCACATAATGTTTAAAAAAAAAAAAAAATCCTTGATACATATACAGAAATACCACTATATTTATATTCAATATAAATATTTAATCCTTACTATTAATATTAAGTTATATAAACACACTAAATACAATTGGCAAAACCAAAATAACACTGGTATTCTAATTCATATAACTAATTATAATGTATTTTAAGAATATATACGCGGTGTAAAACCGTGGACCCGCCTGACCGCGCCGCTAACTGGACCGTGACCCAGGACGGGCTTACAAAGCTCGCCTTCCTTGGCGGATAAAACTTTGAAGAACCGCACCCTACCTTAAGGCACCCCTAGATACTAGGGACGGGATCGAACCCGGCGGGAAAAAACCCATTTTAAAATATCAGAGCTCCTAGGTAGAAACTACATTCACTGACATGTGAATGTATATAGGAGACGATAAATGAGACGAGGAGGACGACAACGAGGAGAGAGGGATGAATAACAATTAAGTTAAACACTAGGAAAAAACTGTTGAATTCAATCAGCAGCCGTGCTATTCACCGAACTGTCATTGTTATATTCAGTCAAGGGAGGCTATAGCGGAAAGATTGTCCAC
>VALG01017545.1:0-10163 GCA_009835305.1 Ipomoea purpurea
ATGAGTTAGGCCTATAATGGTGTAGCAAAATGGCGGTCATTTTTAAATCAAATGAATGGCTCAGATTGATCAGAATTTTAATTTTTTCTTTATGATTTACAAATTTATCCTTATGAATATCGATTTTCCGTAACTTTTCCGTTAATATTATATTTTCTGTTAATTTCTGTTAGTTCACGTTAACTTACTCATTGATTTTAATAAGAATAGGTCTTAAGGCTTCGAACTCATCCCAGATCAAAGTTGACATAAATTAGTACTCTATTTTAGTCTTATTAATTATTAAATAATAATTATTTAGTAGCTACAACAAAAAAAATAATACATGCATATATATGCATTTCTTTATTTAAATTATGTGTCTACAATGTCCTTTTATTCAAAAATATTCATTATTCAATTAAATTAATAAGATAAATAATTTTTCATTAGTATATATTGTCTTTATTTTCTCCCAATATAAAATATTCTTTACATTCATTTCCATCATTGATTAATATTCGCTACATTTATCGCCCTACAATTTGTCTTTATAAAAAAATGTATTCTTATCATGTAAATTATTAGAGAAATTATTTTATTAGTTATATTGTCGTTATAATTTTCTCCAATGTAAATATTCTTTACATTCAAATTCATCAATTGTTATATTCCACTACATTGTCTATTATCTGTTGTGCACAATTTTTTAATTAAATAGTCAAGTTTATAATACAAAATATGTTATAGTATTTATTTACCATGTATTTTATTAATACCATGAAAAATTTTAAAAAAATATAATTAATGAAGCCAAATCATATTGATATTGAGGGATTTGTTGCCAAAGAGATATTCAAATCTCACAACAAAAAGTGAGGAACTCCTCGAATGTCTTTTTGAAAATATAGCAGTTAGCGATAAGGTTATCAGATATTGGAAAAAATGTAGCTGTTTGTAGATTAATCCTGTAAAATACCTAAGTATACGTCATAATATATGAATGAATAATAATAATAATGAATAATTATATTAATAATAATAAATAAATAATAAATAATATATATAATAATTAATATTCGTTAATATATATATATATTTATTATATTATATATATATTATATATATATATATATATATATATATATAGTATATATATATATAATTAAACCATCATATTAACGTACCTTGGAATACTACAGTTGGGGAACAGATACTATAGTTGTAATAGAGCCCGTAGCATTAAAAAAAAAAACTACCTTAGAATTATTGACAAAAAGAGTTTTAATCATTTACACAACAAATTGAAGTGGGAAATCATTTGCATGTTTGTTTGGCAATCCGCAAGTTAGCTCTTCCAATATAGTATGATATTAATATTTTATGCCTTAATTTTTATTGCTCTCCTTTATTGGGCCTTATGTCTCTGTATATGGTTTCAACCATACCTATCCATTATTTTATTGACATTAATATCAATCTTGAACTATATTATCTTACATTTTAAATTTAGAATTACCTATTTAATACGCAAATTCAACATTAAGTATCTATGCGTGAACAGTTCCAATATAATCTTGCATGTTATATATTTTAGAGTACTTATTTAAAAAATATTGGGCCATTATCCCAATCGCGGCAATGCGCGTAAAAAACTAGTTCATATATATATATATATATAATATTATATAATATATATATATATATATATAAAATATAATATATAATATAGGGGCGCACTCAGTGCGAATTAAGTGCCCAGGAAGGAAATGCGACGAATCAGCGCGCGACAACGTGTCAGATCTAATAACTAAAAAAAAACGCGGTGGCATTTTCGTAAATAATTGAACATCGAAGTGCAAGTAAAATCTCTTATAAGTGCACCTATTTTCACCTATTAGTGCATGTAATTTTGCCTTGTTAGGCCATTCACTTTCCGCAACAATTCATCCACTTGGGTGGCTTATAACTTATAGTGCAACTATTTATAATATAGGTGCAACTACTTATAACTATAGGTGCACCTACTTTTCACCTATAAGTGCATGTAATTTTGCTTGTTTATACATTCATTGATCTGAGTTCGCGGTAGTAATACCCCTGAAAACCATCGCAAACATTCATACACCTAGGATGCAACTACTTATACCTTGGTGCAACTACATTATATAGTTGCACTACTTAGAACTATAAGTGCAAACTAAGTATTGATGCTCAGTGTAATTTTTACTTGCACCTATAATACATTTTACATGCACTTGTAAATACATTTTATTGCACTTCGATGTTCAATTATTTACGAAAATGCCACCGCGTTTTTAAAAAATCAGTGTTTCTCTCCATTAGATCTGGACATGGAAGAACAAATTCATTCCTATTTCGCGCCTGGCGAGCCGTTCGACCCTGAGGTGCGATTCTATATATATATATATATATATATATATAAATATATAATATATATTATATATATATATGTTATATTTGTATGTTGCAGTATATATATTTCCGTATGGATTGAATAATATTTTAAAGCTTTGATCACGTGAATGTATGACTACAATTCTACCGATGTTTGTGTTGTTTCTAGAGATGCAAATTGCTAACAGTATATTATCTTCTCATTATTTGGGAAGAATGTTATCATATTAGAATGTTATTCTATTAGAATTCTTATTATATTAGAATTAGATTATGTATCTCTTATCAAACTGTTGATTTTGTTTTTGCATATGTATGTATGACTGGTCACATCCCAGGATTCATTACTTGCCTTTTGAGTCAAACCATGCAGCAAACTTATGTAATTTGTTGGATGTTTTCATGTATCAGTTGCTTCCGCCATATTAATGCATGCAGATTAATTTGTATAATAATTAATTGTATATTAATTAATTATGTGTTAATTATGTATATAATTAATTCTGATTATTTGTAACTAGAATCATTGGTTAATTATGGGTTCAGAACCTATCTCTTAAACTTGAGGTGAAAGAGCAAATCATTTGGCTTGCTTATTAGTGATAATTATGTATGTGGATATTTTTATAATATTATTTATTAATATTATATCTACTTAACTTGGTATCTAATTGTGATTGATTTAGATTAGTCACCAAGTGGCCAAATTATAAAGTTTAATAGATATCAATTTAATAATTCAATTACCTGATATGTGATGCTTATAATGAGATAACATGTTTGTCTTGTTGGGTAATTGAAGTTTTGTAATTTTGAATATTTAAGAGTCACCCAAAGGTTGATCATTATTTCAACATTATAAACTAATAGTGGTTAATTATTTATTTTGATTGAGTTGTTTAGCAATATCCAAAGATAGCAAACAAGTCTAGTCATAATATACTTAATGACCAATTATATGAATTTTTTAGCATCGTATTATGTTTAAAGTTATATGTTGTTGGTCACCCAAAGGAGACTTCAATGTATTTGATTGTTTATGATTATGTTGAGCTTAGCAACAAGATTAAGGTCCATGGAAATGGACGTGAGTGACACTTTCTTTGTACAATTTATTTTAACTCTATGTTCTTCGAGTATGAGACATTCCAACTGAATTAAAATTCCATTAAAGATAAGTGGATGTGTTCGAATTGCATAAATGCTAACTCGAGAGGAACAAGTCTTAAAACAAGGAATTCTCCAATTAATCTCATGGGTCAGTCAAGGGCTGGTAAGACGTTTGGAAAGAAGAATCAAAAGGGTAAGAAAGGACCAATGAAGACTAATGAGTCCTCTTCTCAAAATCCACAAAAGGGAAACAAAAGACAAGTGTCATTTCTACAAGAAATCTGGACATTTTCATAAAGTTGCCTTAAGCATAAGGCATGGTTCGAAAAGAAGGGATTCCTTATGACCCAAACCATAAAGCCAAATAAAAAATTATGTTTATGGGGAATCGAGTCAAAGCTCCAGTAGAGGCCATTGGAACTTATCGTTTAATTTTTGATACTGGAAACATTTGGATTTGTTTGAAACTCTTTATGTTCCTTCAGTTTCTAGGAATTTAATTTCTTTGTCACTGGACTCTTATGGTTTTTCTCTAAATTTGGAAATGGTTGTTTCAGTTTATTCAAGCAAAATCATATTCAATTGGTTCTGGTATTCTTTCTGATGGTTTGTACAAACTAAAGCTTGACAATCTTTTTCTGAAACTCTTTTAATCTTGCATCATTGTATTGGAACTAAACGAAATTTAGTTGGATGAAAGATCGCTTACTATGTGGCATAAACGGTTGAGTCACATATCTAAGGAAAGGATTCAAAGATTGTAAAGAATGAAATCTTTCTTGAATTAGCTTTTAATAATCTTGCTATTTGTGTGAATTGTATTAAGAAAATAATTTAAAACACACAATGCAGCACAAAGCACACAACTTCATGAAATTATACACTGATATATGTAGACTTTTTGATGTCCCAGCTTTGGAAAAGAAAATATGTATCAAATTTATTGATGATTTTTCACGTTATTTTATGTCCTATTTATGCATGAAAAATCTCAATCAATAAATGCCCTTAGAGGTTTTTGTAAATGAGGTTTGAAAGACAATTAGACAAAAAGGTGAGTTATAAGTCTGATAGGGGTGGTGAGGTATTTGGAAGTATAATGAAGTGGACATGCTCTGGTCATTTGCTAAATTTCTTGAAAGACATGGTATTTGTGCTCAATACACAATGCCCGGTACCCACAACAAAATGTGTTGCAGAAATGCGATATCGTACATTAATGGAAATGGTTAGCGGTTATGATCGAGTTATTTTCTTTTACCCTTATCATTGTTAAATTTGCTTTTAAAAAAACACGTTTTTTATCAAATAGGGTTTCCTAGTAAGGCAGTTTCAAAAACACCTTCTGAACTGTGGACAGGAAGGAAAACTAGTTTAAGGCAACTTCATAATTTGGGATGCCTGGCGGAGAATACGCATTTATAATCCACATGAAAGAAACTGGATTCAAGAACAACTAGTGGATTTTTCATTGGTTATCATATAAATCTTAAAGGGTATAGATTCTATTGTCCTAGCATGACTACTAGAATACGTTGAACTGGAAATGCTAAGTTCATTGAGAATGAAACATAATATGAGGAGCATTGAACCACGAAAAGTGAACTTAAAGAAGTTTACGGTGCAAGATTCTCCGATATCATTCTTCTAAATTTGTTGTTCCTATGCGTCAAATTACTCTACCTAGAGTTACTCAAATTTCTCATCCTGCAATGGTTGAACAATTTGGTCACATGCCTGAACAACAAAATTAATGATAAAAAGAATTAATGATCAATCACTCCATGTTGAAGTTAACAATGAACCCACAAATGATATTCGCTACAGAAGTAGCATTAAGAAGATCTCAAAGACAAAGGAGATCAGCTATATCTGATGATTATATGGTTTATCTTCAAGAATCAGATTTTGATATTGGAATTGATGAAAGATCTAGTTTTTTTTCACAGGCATAAATAGTTCTAGTTATTCTAAATCGGTTGAAGCCAAGAAAGATGAGTTAAAATCAATGGAACATAATGAAGTATGGGATCTTGTTGGATTGCCTGAAGGTTGTAGGATGGTTGGCTGTAAATGAGTTTTTAAGACCAAACACAACTCAAATGGCAATATTAATGATACAAGGCCAGACATGTTGCCAAAGGTTTTACTCAAAAGGATGGTATTGATTTCAATGAAACATTTTCACATGTTCTCAAAGAAAGAATTCATTTAGAATAATTATGGCACTAGTAACTCATTATGTCTTAGAGCTACAACAGATGGATGTGAAAACCGCCTTTCTGAATGGAAATTTGGAAGAAGAAAATTACATGAACCATCCTAAGGGTTTTTCAATTGAAGGAAAGGAACACATGGTGTGTAAACTTAACACAGATGATATAGGACTTAGACAAGCTTCCCGACAATGGTATCTTAAGTTTAATGATACTGTAACGACCCTTTGATTTAAGGAAACACTGTTGATCGGTGTATATATCTAAGGTCAGTGGGAGCAAGTTTATATTTTTGATTCTGTATGTCGATGACTTTTGCTTGCTACTGATAATCTTGGTTTAATGCGCGAGCCAAGCAGTTTCTTTCTAAAGAATTTTGAAATGAAAGATATGGGTGAGGCATCCTTTGTGATATGGAATTGAATATTTCGTAATAGATTACAAGGAATGTTATGGATTTGTCTCAGAAAACATATATCAACAAAGTTTTAGAAGATTTAGAATGTGGAGTTTGTGGCATGTTATGTGGCCACAAATCATGGATTATGGTGTGGGAATTTTATTTCGGGACTTGGAATTGTCGACAGTACGTATTGCCAAGCCGCTGAAATTTATCGTGATAATGTCGCAGTAGTCTTCTTTTCTAAAAATGACAAGTGTACGAGTGGTGCTAAACATATTGATTTAAAGTATCTTGCCGTTAAAGAAGATATTCGGGAAACGAAGGGTATCAATTGAACACGTTAAGCACTAGATTAATGATTGCGGACCCATTAACTAAAGCTTGCCACCAAAGGCATTTAGTGAGCATGTTGAAAGAATGAGGCGTTATTGGAAACTGTTAGCATTATGTTAAGGTTTGTGTTTTGATATTTGATACTTAGAGCTCAAATAGCTTCGTTTCTGTATCCGTATCCTGTTTAGTTTTGAAGTAATATACATGAATGTTTATGTTAATATAACAGGATTTGTCTTTTACAAAGACATTATCGTGGACCATTATGGAAAAGTTCATTATGAATCATATTGAGTTTGAAATTAATATTGTGATACATGGAAGGGACTACGTTAAATTAGTGACGTATTACCGCCATGATTCTTATTAATTTCTAACTTAACGATGACTTATGTTCGACCAATATAAGAAGGAATTAGACGTATACTATGCATATTATGTTTCCCATTCATTTATTAATTTATGACTTATGAGTCAAGTTGGAGAATGTTGAATATAATAATAATAATAATATATAATAATAATAATTAATAAAATAATAGATATAATATAATATAATAAAATATAATAAATAATAATAATAATAATAATAATAATTATTATTTTATTATTATTATTATTATTATTAATTATTATCATTGCCATTATTATATTGTAGTGGCTTATAAATATTTATTTATAATTTAATATGATATAATTCTATGATTGGTCAGTTAAGGGTAAATAGCAGTTTTTAACTGCATCAGATAACTCTCACGTTGATGGAACCCGTGGAGATTATGTTTTAACCATTCTGATTCTCTGGTCCTCTCCCCAACCTTCAGAAAAACAAAACAAAAGTCTCTCTCCATCAGAGTTCTTAGAGAAAGGAATGTTGAAGGTCTGGAGGGAGAACCAAGTTTCTAGTATAAGCAGAGAACTATGGACCCAGGTATGTTCGTTGAACTCTAATTAAATACCGTATGTGAAAAGCATGTGTTCTGAAGATCTTATGTTTATAGAATGAACATACATTCCCATCTTATAGTTTGCTTTATTTGTGAGTTTTTGTGTGCAGTTATTGTTTTTTGATTGATATAACAAATTGTGTTATATTTTGGACTTATAAGTTGCAAATAGGTACATTAGAAAGTTATCGATAGACAATTGTATTATTATTTAGGTAAGAGAACGTAAGAAAACTACATTTAGACTTCTAACTAACGCTCAGTAAAAGTCTAAACTAACTGCACTATTCTATAACAACATAAATCCAACCATTGACTAATATTGTAATATAATAATAATAATAATAATAATAATAATAATAATAATAATAATAATAATAATAATAATAATAATAATATTATTATTATTATTATTATTATTATTATTATTATTTATATTATTATTATTATTATTATTATTATATTATTATTATTATATATTATTATTATTTTTATTATTATTATTATTATTATTATTATTATTATTATTATTATTAACAAGATACATTATAATGTGTCTTCAGGTGTATGTCTTCATTCTTTGCTACCCAGGTGTCCTCATTCCTTGCACCTACATGTATAATGTGTCTTCATTCCTTGCATTGCTCCATGACAGTCCTAGTTTGTGCTTGAATTACCTGAAATAACATGTAAGCAAACTGCAACACAGATGTTCTAAGCAATATGACATAGGAATAGTTAATTGCCAGTCGTGAAATTATTGTTAAAGAATATAAAAAGATAGAGTAATAGAGATTAGAAGAGTAATTCAAATTAGATTAATCAGATAACAATTACAATACTAAAAGAGGTGTAAACAACGTAAACCTCTCCTAACTATTAGGCTTGACTAAACCACTTAACTAGAACCATACAAAAAATAACATTATTATAAAGACTAATAATATAACATTATTGCAGCACCCCCTCAAGCTCAAGGTGGGTGTGCAACTATATTGAGCTTGGTACGCAGAGCTGTAAATCGCGGTCCTGGAAGTGGTTTGGTAAAGATATCTGCGAGCTGGTCCTTGGTGGATACAAAGTTGACAATAAACTCACCAGAAGCAACCTTGTCCCGAACAAAATGAAAATCGGTCTCATTGTGCTTGGTTCTGGTGTGGAAAACCGGGTTGGCGCAGAGATAGGTGGCATCGAGGTTGTCACATCGCAGAGTCGGAGGCTGGCCAGAATGCAACCCAAGTTCCTGAAGGAGAGAAACAACCCACGTAACCTCAGCCGAGACATCGGCTAAGGCTTTATATTCTGCCTCAGTTGACGAGCGAGCCACTGTGCGCTGCTTCCGAGAGAGCCAGGAAATGAGGTTGCCGCCCTAGGAAGACTACATAGCCGCTGGTGCTCTTCCTGTCGAGTGGGCAGCCTGATGAGACCCAAAGACAACAATCAAATGATCTGATGAAAGTCTCTAGTGGCCCAACAACAAGATCCAAGTCAAAAAAGATTCAAGAGGCTTTTAACACTTTTGCGCAAGCAAATTGGAGTACAACAACTATTTATGAAGAAGGAGATCAATCCGGAGAAACAAATTCATTGAATTGCCTTCACATCAAGACTTTTGAAGAGAGCTACTAGCTTAAGGAGTGTGCTTCACCTACTAGCTTGATGAATCACCTACTTGCTTAGTGATTCACCTACTTGTTTGTGCAACTTCATCACTACCTAGCTGCTCACTCACCTCCTTGCTTGTCAACCAAGTAGCTCAAGCAAGCACCTCAAGCAACTAGCTTACTCAAGGAGACAAAGCATTAAATGCTTATGACAAACCCATGTGAAAGATAGCAAGTTGTGGAAGAAAATTCAGCCTACTACAAATCTGATTTCATACGTATAAAAGGGGGGAGGTTTATTTTTGCAACTTGTAATTTTAAATTATTTACTTCATAGCTAAGGAATGAAACCTAGAAAATTAATTTTTATATTATGCAATCCCTGATTTTTCCCTATAAAAACCCCATCACTATTGGGTTCAAATCAACTTGTAATATTTGGAATGAAATGAGAATTTCTCTCTTTTTCTTTGCATGAGAATTGCATTGAGTGTTTAGGTTGTTTGTGAGATGCATTCAATCTAAGTAAGCTAGTGAGAAGCTAGTTTACAAGCCGAGAAGGCATATCCTACTATCTTGTTCTTTACATTCATATACATACCGAAAAATCCCAAAAAGAATAGAACTACTACTTATATTACATAGTTAAGTTTGTTCTTATTTCTTATCTCAAGTGCCTAGATTCCTAAGTCTAGTTCTTAGCCTTGTTTAATCATCCAAGGGTTGAGAAGGTCATTGGAAGTTTTGGCGAGCAATTGTAGAGTTCGGGATCTCAAAATCCAAGAGTCTACAAAGTAAGATCCTTTATAGGACACGAAAGGTTCTGGAGTGATTCTTGGGTGTGCACTTGCTGTGAGAAGCAACCCGTGTACGCGTCAGTTTGGTATCAGAGCCAAGTTCCTTTTGCATCATTCTATCATTCCTATCTTAAATTTCATATTCACCGTTGTTTTATATTTCTTTTCCCTTATTCTTGTTTAGCCCTTAATTTTATCCTACTATCTTTACTGTTGTTCTATTTCCTTTTCCCTTGTTCATTGCATTTGTTTTTGCTTGTTTTTTGTTTTCCTATAAGGAGTCTTGTTTCGGTTACACCATCGATTTTGTTAAGAGTATTGATTGGGTTACCGTCGACTCTTAAACAATTCTGATT
>VALG01017546.1:0-25169 GCA_009835305.1 Ipomoea purpurea
GTTAGCTGCATGGCTCTGGTATACACGCGTACACATTCTAACCCCATGACGGAGTGAGCGCGTTCTGTTTACAATCACGAAGACAATTGTAGGCTGAAGTTTGGTATGTATAAGTGCGCCTGACGCGGGTGCTACCGCGAAAGTGCCTGGCTATCCGAAGCTATCCATTACAAAATTTGTAGATGGTTATGAATACTAACAAGACGCTTGGCGATACTGGTTTTGTTCGACTTGGAAAGCCACTTGCCCCGACCGGTGAAACCCGAGTTCTCAACCCCGCTTCGTGCCGAGGTCAGCGGAGAAATTGACTGTGCCGGATCATTTTTGCGAAGGTAGCTACAAGGAGTTGGCTCTTCATCTACTCTATGGCATATCTGCCTATCCCGCCACCCGGACGCCGCTACAGAACATGCAATAATGGCTGTCGTAACCGAAAAGACGAGAGGAAGACCGGCTAACGTCTATCACATAGAAAGATCCGTCAACGATAGTTTTTAGTGAAGTTAGATGTACGCTTTTAGAACCAGATCTACACCTCAGAAAATGATTTTTTAATTAGGCGGAAGCTAAGATACAACATCTGACGTTGACTACACAGTCAACATAAATAAATAGTAAGCATTTGCATTACACAGCTTATCTGGTACAAGAAGTACGACAATACCGAGTATAATTCGTGCAGTACAAAGGAGAGAAACCCCAAATGATTAATTATTTTCAGTATTTAGGTGGATGCAAATGTTTTTATTCATACTTAATGATAAATTGCAGTCTAAAAGCTTTGATGAGCGTGCAGATGAAGGGAATTTTTCTAGGATATTCGAGCTACCAGCAAGCATTTCAGAATATTAAACAAAAAGAACAATGGTGGTTGAAGAGTCGATACACGTGGTGTTTGAGTGAAAAATCGCACATCAAAAATAAAGCTATAATTAAATCAAAATCTGGGATAACTTGACATGTGTCGTATATGGACATAGCCAAAAGTGGTCTCAGAGAGCTTATAATATACAGGATGATTCCCAAAAGAATCTGGATCTAATTGGTGGAAATTAATAAGATCAAATGACAAAGCTCAGGAAGTGAAAGCTAAGGAATGTATATGTATGCTATGGAAAACAAGGTTTAGAAAGAGCTGGACCAAAATCATCTCTGGTATGAATAAAAATCACCCATCTCTCATCTCATGAACTTTAAAGTGCTATTGAAAAGTGGAGCACATTAAATTAACAGTGTTATACCCTAAATTTATTAGGAAAAAAATACTATATTATTAGAGAATTGGGCCGAGGGATGGTATTAGAATACAGAATTGGAAGCAACATCTTCAGTATAGAGAAAGAGGTTGGTATGATCCAAGTTGGAGAGAACCATATTTAGAGATTTGAGGTTTGAATTCTACAAGTGCAAATTTGGAGACCAAAGGAATTTATTATTGTCTGTATTAAAATATCGAGATTCGGCTGCAACTTTCTTCACTTACTCATCCACCAGCGAACCCGCCCATCATTTGGCAGGGTTACAATTTATGCACACCAATTTCTAGATGATCCAGAAGATTTCTGTGATCTCGAAAACTGCCTTCAGTACACTCGCAGTGCACTCAATTCACAACTAATTGGAAAGGTGGTAAACTATAACGCAGACTAGCGTTAATAATAATTCGACAAGATACACTCCCAACAATACCATTGGAAGCTTTTTAAGTTCACCTGTACGATCAGATAATCCACAAGTTTTAGGAATAACAAAATGAAAAAAGAAACAGAGGTATTGACGTCAAGACTATTATTGCCCCGTGATTTGGGAGTATATCTCTCCGGTATGAAGCCGGTATAAGTCGAATAATTTTCTTTTGGAAATTTTGAAACACTTGTTTTCAGATAGAAACGACTTTCTTTTATAAGTAGATCCAAAGTTGATGCATTTGACACCAATTAGACAAGAATGTGCAGCTGACTATCAAATTCAACAATGAGAAAATATGTTTTTGTTCTCAGGAACACGTACTGCTAGTTCACTACGGACCAAATGTTGAACATAACTCCATACAGTCATGTAGGAATTCGAGAATTAGAATTTATCAGGTTCTTCCGGGAACAGGATGCTATAACAATAATGCGTGGATTGAATTTGATTGTGAAATTGATTAAGGACAAATAAAAAAGCAAAATGTCAGTGCTCGTCTCGCAGGCACACATTCTGGTTAGATCGCAAGAAAGACAGTCGAAAGCTAGTCGAGATTTTGATGATTATAGACCTTGTGTCCAAGATGTGTTGCGTCAGAGTGCGATTTTGGATGTTGGTTGGTGGATTGAGTCGGGTACATGGGAAATTTGAGCTAACCTATTAGAGATTTGTCTGCGTCTATAGAGACTGTTATGCCAGCACAATCGGCAGGATGGGGCAGGTTCCGCGCTCGTATAACGTTACTCCCGAAGAAGAATGAGACGTCAAGAGCGTGTATTCATTGAAGCCTTTCAACAGATGGTATTCTACCTTTGTAAGAACGCATATGTTACGAGTTAGTTTTGTCTATGTCGAAAGAAAACCTCGCACGCGTTTTGATGGGGTAGGGAATCAAGTGCTGTAACTCGGGTTCTTCATGATGCAAACGCTCGACTCACGGAAAACTTAAAGAAATCTAGGCATCGTTTTTAGCCTGGGTGATGTTGTGTGTTAAATTAGAGACATCACCGCCATCTGCATTACCCATAAATTGCAAGCATTCCTTGAGGTCTTAATAGCAATACGATTAGATTCCATGTAGATCGTCTAATTTGAATATAGCTTATTGCGAATACATATCAATAGCCAAATGTATAGAAGCCAGTAAGGATCATTATGATATATGAAGATAGAGTACAATGAGGATTAGGTGAAACATATATCTAAATTGATAATAATGTGGCTAATTAAGAAGATTCTGATCATAAGGGAATATTTTCTAATATAAATGTCCAAGATAAGGTTTGCTGACTCGACTTTTAATGTAACTATCAGTTTAGTTAATGGGAAAGACAACTATACTAAATGGTCATTTATAGTAAGTGAAATTTATTCCAGAAGCGTTCGTCTTACCTGTGTGCTCCTTCGACCCCACAAGTTGGTTTGGACATATATAGGAGTAGGAGATATTGAATAGGTGTGAATCTTTACAATGCTTGACTTCTGATCGGCTTGTCTACAATAGTTTAATACAGATTTATGATTCGAAAGAAGGAAGTTGATTGTCAGCGATATCAAAGCCATAGTTGATTTTGAGATCGCACGCTATTAGCGATATTGGAATCAAGATAATTTGACCAGGTGTTTATGAGCTTCCCTGTAGTAGGAGGATAAAATGCAATTAGCAATTTTAAATACATTCCTAGGAGTGAGATACATTGATCCATTTAGTAGCTAGACAAGACTGAACGATAGAATGGATACAATGGCTGGTCGTTCAAAGAGCCTTTATTACATATAGATTATCTAGCGATAGATAAGCGGAGTATGATGTGGTTCTATTGGACTTTCGTAGATTTGTATCAATTCCTTTTCTATTTTGCAAGGCATCGGGCCACAGGGCTTATTAGTAATGAAGTTTAGATATTGCATGGAGGGGCGTTCATGCCGCCGTGGCCCTTAAACGGAAGATTTCGTGTCAGGCAGCTGGAGGCCGAAAGAAGAGCCGCCCATGATTCGTTCCAGGGCGAACGGTGTGCAAGGCACTTCGCTGAGTGAAAACAATCCAAGAAGAAAAAGCCTATGCAGACTATCGTTTAACACAGACAAAGAAGAGCTCATAGAGGAAGGTACTTTCTAAAATTTAAGAGGTGTTACGATCAACGTTTGGTATGTATTTTTTCCTAAGATCGGGTAACCGAGTTATCTGCGGATACTACGGTCTCTTTATTTACGGGTTTTCATCGCGATGCGGATTTTGCAGGGTTGATTAAATATAGATCAGACCTACAAGCATCTCCCGGAGCATGCCCACAGAGTACTCTCGGGGCACAGCCGTTGTGATCGTCTGAGTTTAGGCAAACAAAGATACAATCTCCATCGCAACTTCCCACCAGTTCGCACGTCGAAGGCCGAATACATTGCAGCAGGGCCAATCGCTGTGGATGTGCCAAAACCCTCTTTGTTGAGATGAAAGCAACCAATTTCACAAGAATCGACTGGGCTTCGACCGCTGTAGATTATTGCTTTCCGATGGCACGTTAGTATTGGTCGAGGTTGGTCGTATGCAGTTTGGGTTTTTTTGACTCTAGTGGCTAAGTTCGATTACTCACATCAAATCCTCACGTTGTTCTATGCACTCATTAATCAGAATTTTCCGATTACACAATTCATGCGGTGTACGGAGTTCTATCGAATCTTCATATAGAGTGGTTCCGCCATGTTTAGAAAAGAAAGACTTTCTTACAATGGTGGAGTATTTGGATGCCCAACTACGGGAGATATCACACAGATGCAGACAGTTCTCACAAGCCTTTATCGCGAAACGGGAAGATAAGTTGGTCTTGATCGTATAAATGCTATTACGAATGGTGGATGACTCTGAAGAATTGAGCTATAGTATCAACTGGAGGGCCGGTTTGTGAACAGATTAGTTCAATTCCAATGAAACTTAGACTCGGGCTGCCGCAAAAGTATAATCTCCATGCACGGGGCCAGATAGTCGTGAACGTGCATACCTTTGTTTCTGGTTCATTCGGTTGTGTTCGTTACATTTTTCTGGCCTTGGAGCATTCCTCGAAACTGGAGATCCTGTGTAAGTATTTGTAAGACATGTAAGTATGGTTGGTTAATTCAATGTGAGTCAATGTTAGGGGAGGAAGTGGTTGAGTATCTTGAGGGCAGAGTTCAAAGAGGAAATGTGTAGAGAGCGATTGAGGGTTTGGACGCTGCCATGCGTGTGTTGATCTGTAATCACTTTTAAGGAATAACTTTTGGGCGTTGAGAGACATGGAGTGTAGTTTTTACATCGAAGAATTTGAGTCAGCAATGATTTGTATTCCGGGATTCAATGTTATGTTTATGCTTAATTTGTGGTTAACACTGTTTTGAGCTTTTCCAAACTAACTGTTAATTGGTATTCTGTTTTTTTTTGTTTAATTTTATTCCTTAGCTTCCTGAGTTTTATTGATCTTTATTCTTTGACATTTTGATTTCTAATTAGCTTTGGACACTTTAAAATTGTCAAGTTACATTTTGATTCTATTACTTTGCATTTAAGTTTATCATAATCTTAATTATTGATATTATTTGATTCTAGTACCTTAAATCATTTAGTTTTTGTTAATTTACTACAATTAAAATTTTATGTTAAAGTCTCTCTTCCCTCGTTTTTAAGTAATTAAATTGCATCGTACAATTCTCTGTGGGGGGAAGGTACATCAGCATCGACCACCTCGACTCGCTCCTTTGCCGATGTTCCAGCCGGAGAAGCGGGTGAAGGATCTTCCACCGGGGCAGTGGCTCAGTCGACACAACCAGATCCGCCACTGGAAGAATCACCGGAGAAGGGTCGGCAGTCGCAGCACCCGCGTCAGGCGCTAGTAACGGATCCAGTACCGGGCTTGAGACCCCAACTCTCTGGGGTAAAAGTTGGATCCCGAGCCTGTAGAAGGGCGTGCATTTCTAGCTGCGCTTCGCGGTAGTCACGCTCGCCGAGATCCAGCAAGTACTCGTCTCCCTTCGGAGTCGTCGGCCACTCCTTTGCCAGCACCTCTTGACGACTCACAACCACCGACTTCACGTCTGCCTCAAAGGCGACCGACTACTTGTAATCCGTGATGGTAGTAGCGGCCCTGTCTCGCTCCGTCTCCCACTAGTGAGTGACCCTCAGGAGCTCGTTCGTGTGGACCTCCCACTCCTTGACGAAAACAACTTGCTCTTCTTGGCGAGCCTCCTCCAACTGGCGCAGACGATTGCCGAGGTCCTGCATTGTTTCCTTGATTGCCCACATCCGCTTCCTCATCTCCAGCTGGAAAGTGAGGTTCTGGGAAAGAGACGTGTTAGCAACAATTCAAGATGAAAAAGTGGAGATTAGAAGGAAAAATCGATGAAGAACTTACCCGGTAAGACTGGCGCAAAGAAGCCTCCAGGATATACTCGTCTTGCATTTGATTCGCCGCCTTCAGATCCTTGGGGAGGAGAACGTGCTCGGCCCATTTCTAGACCGAGTAGTTGCCCTGCCTTATTTGGGCATCTTCTTCGAGCTCCAAGCTCAGCTGGATCTTCTAGGGAAGGAGGTGTGTCCGACTGCTCCAGCGGGCGCTTCGAGCTTGGGCTCTCCGTTAGGACCGGAGGCGGAAGCCCTGGAAGGAGAGGCAGCAGGAGACGTCGACAGGTCCACCACATTCCTTAGTGGAGGTGGAGTCGCCCAGGGAGCTGGAGAAGGAAGAGAGGAGGAAGCCGCTGGAGATCCAGATGACCGCTACGACAGTCGACGCCTCATCTTTTCAGTGTGATCGGCCATAGCTGTGGCTTCAGCTTCTTCTGATTGAGAGAGCTCAGCAGCCGGACAAGATTGAGAGAGTCAGCAGCCGGACAAGATTGAGAGAAGCCAGAAAAGAAGAAGTTATGGAAGGCTAACTGTTGATGGCCGCCCCAGCTGGCAAGAAACTCCATTTCGCCATAGCCCGCATTCGCGACCAGTATTTGGCAGAATAAGGCCCCATGCCCTTCAAGAACTCGGTGCCCTGGATCGCGTCCGGGGTGAAGACAGCGCGCCAGGAGCAGGGTTTGAAGAGAGCAGCCGGCCACATGGTGGGGAAGGTGAAGGAAGGACGAATAAAGAAAAAATAGGACTTCCAGTCCTTTATGGAATCTAGAAGACCCTCAAAGAGTTGACACCCAGGTCGGGCTGAGACTTGGACGAACCCTGGGGAATGCGACCCGACCTTGTCCACCGTGAACAAACACCTCAAGAGATCCAGGTCGGGCTCGCAAATCCACCAGTGACAAAAGGAGTGATGAAACAGACGAGTAGGTGGTGCAAGTTGGGTACAAGTTGACCCAGGACCAAGTTGTAATGGCGGAAAAAGAGAGAGAGAAATGGAGTAGGTGGCACTCGGAAGCCAAAGGCCACCGAGTGCAGATGGACGCCAACGCAACCTCCGGCGGGTCGTAAATCGAACGGCCTTCCGGTGGAAGAACGGTGGCTGACGGGCTTAAGAGGAAGCGATCCATCTCGAGGTCAGCCTCGGTAACTAGAGACGGAGACCCCGCCGGCCGGGATATGGGGTCAAACTTACCCTCGACCGTCGAAAACCGTCAGGAAGTCCGCTACCATCGTGACTGGGGCTGGACTCAAAGGAGTAACCACCCCCGAAGAAGGGGGTCCGGTTGAGAAGAAGACGTCGATGTAGGGTCGGACAGAACCTCCATACGACGAGGTCGGGAAGAAGAAGACGAAGTTGAGGAAGAAGAGGTTGAAGTAAAAGACCCCGCCGAGCGGCGGGAAGAAGAAGAGGAAGAATACATAATCGAGGGAACCAACTTGGGAAGTCTCCAGCGAAAGGAAGAAGAAAGAGAGAGTCGAAGCTGATTTGGGGATCTTTGCAGAGATCTCTGGGTGAAGTGCGTGACAAGAGAATGAGGAAGTATTTAAACTTGGGAGAATCCCAAGGGGTTGCCACGTGTCGATCATCTACTAGGAATAGAGAGGGTCGATGTGATGTGATGGGACGGCTGCAATAAATTCCCTTGAAAGGCGGAACGACGATTGAACCTAGGGTTGGCCTAAGACGACGCGTCTGTAAACCCTAGGCCTGTGACGAGTTGAAATGACCCGGCCCATCTTTTGATTCTGAGAATCGAAAGCAGTATCCACGTTGACCAGTTCATAGAATGGGTATTCGATATAGCAGAAGGATGATTACCATAATTAATTGAACGCCATTCGTGAAGAAAGATACATGCCTGATCAACAACCATGGAAGTAGTAGTAGAGATGTTTATTCCAAACCTTGTCATTTCGGGCTTCCCAGATGCGCCAGCATATCATAATCAAGTGGCAGAGGACTGAATCATCTAAAGAATTAAAACAGGAGTCAATCCATTCATGAAAAGAGACATTCAACGATATATAATACCACCTATGCGATCCCAGCACTCTCTTGCAAGAACACATCTCACAAATAGATGAGCACTGGACTCCTCTTTAGTACCACATAACTAGCATGTCGTAGGAGTTTGGACATGTTTTGTACACATCATACAGTAGGTTGGTAGGCATTGGAATTTAACTGCCAGAAAATGTTTTTACCTTGGGAGGAAGCTTAAACTTCCACATACTGGTCCAGGATGGCAAGAACATCAATGTAATCGTATTGGATCCACTTATAACAGCTACGCACAGTAAACTTTCCTTGGTATCTCCCTTCTAGATAATTTTGTTCATTCGATCACTTGGTTCATAACTACTGGAATGCTCTGGATCCTATGAACATCATCTTCAGTAAAAAGATCCTGGAGGATTTCAACATCCCAATTAGAATTCTGCCATGTTAAGAAGAGAGTCCACCGTGATGTCTTGAGTTGTTCAATCACTAGAGTTTGAAGATAAGGAGAAGAATTGTTAAGAATCCAAGGATCACCCCACACTTTAATCGAGGCCCCGTTACCAACCCTCCATTATATCCATCCCTAATAATGATTGGGATTAAAAAATTCTACACCAAATGAAGGAGGGATTCCCTCCCAAAGAAGTCTCCAGAAAAGAACACTTTGAATAGTATCTAGACTTAAACAATTTTGCAACCAAAGAGTTAGGATTTTGAATTAGCCTCCAAGACTGTTTAGCTAACATGGATAAGTTAAAATCCCTAAGTCTTCTGAATCCCATGCCACCCCAATTCTTTGGAACACAAAGGGATTCCCAATTCTTCCACCTAATACCCCTGTTCCTTTCACCCTCACAACCCCACCAATAACCATTCATAGCCCTCTCTATCTCTCTACTCATTTCAAGAGGGAGGAGGAAGACACTCATTGCATAGGTAGGTAAGGCTTGGAGGACATTTTTTATTAGGATTTCTCTACCAGCTCTTTGAAATAAATCTATTGTTCCAACTTTTAATTATGCCCATGATCCTTTCTTTGATATAGCCTAGTACCTCCATTTTGTTTCTACCTATCAAGGAAGGTAGCCCAAGGTAAGACTCACTAAGGGAGCCCTCACTAATTCCCAGTTCAGAACACAAAAGAGTCCTTTCTGAAGCATTAACATTCCTACTAAAAATGATGGAATATTTGGCATTGTTCAAAATTTGGCCTAACGCAAAGACAAACTTTTCAATAATATTCTTAAGTATGGAACATTCCATGACAGTAGCCCTACAAAAAATATAGCAGTCGTCTGCAAAGAATAAGTTAGAGATTTCTAAGGCACCCCTGGTTACTTGAATACCATGAAACTGACCAATCATTATCTGTTTCTGGATCATAGTATCCAACACCTCCAATACAAATAAGAAAAGATAGGGTGAGATTGGGTCTCCCTATCTTAACCCTCTACTAGGAACGACTGAGCCAATCTCCCTCCCTTCCAACAGAATTTTGTAGTTGACAGTAGAGACAAATTCCCATATGAGATTGGTGAACTGACTCCCAAAACCCAATTTAATGAGAATAGCTTTGAGAAAGAATCAGTCTACACGGTCATATGCTTTGCTAAGGTCAAGTTTAACACCTACATAACCCACCTTTCCTTGTCTTTTTTCTTTTGAGGAAATGATTAACTTAATAAGCCACCATAACATTGTTTGTGATAAGCCTCCTAGGAACGAAGGCAGACTGAGAAACAGATATTAAATCACCCAAGAGAGGTTTGAGTCTATTGGCCAGAATTTTTGATAAGAGCTTATAGAGAACATTGCACAATGCAATGTGCCGAAGATCCCCCAAGTGTTCTGGTGTTGTTTTTTTTAGGAATTAAAACTATATGGGTAGAGTTGATTCCCTCCGGTAGCCTCCCAGAAACTAGACATTCAAAGCAAAAGGACACAATCTCACTACTGATAATATCCCAGAAGTGCTCATAAAACCCAGCGTAAAGCCATCTGACCTCGGGGATTTATTAAGCTTCATGTCGAATAAGGCCTTCCTTACTTCATTTGCAGTCACTCTACAAGTGAGCAAGGCATTTTGGTGCTCAGACACCCTTTGGGTTATACCCTCAAGAATGTTACTAGGATCCCCATCCCTTCTGGAAAATAAATCATTGAAATGCGTAGTAATAAGGGAATCCAAACCATTACCTCGCAAGACCCAATTACCATCGATGTCTCTAAGCCGCGAGAGGGCATTGTTCTGTCTACGTCGTCTGACTGTGTTATGAAAGTAGCTCGAGTTGGTGTCACCCTCCTTCAGCCATAACTGCTTGGCCCTCTGCTTCCAGTAATCATTCTATTGGTTAAGGACTCTGAAATACTCCCATTGTGTTGTTCTGAACAAGTTAATCCCATGGCCATCATGACGAGATTTTGTTCGGTCCATAGCCTTCCTCCAATAGTTCAGCCGCTTCTGGAAATCCCTCGCATAATTCTTCCCCAAAATCCATATGGCTTTCCCACAGTGACCAATACGGTCGAGGAGAGAACGTCCCTAAAAATTTGACCAACAATGTTGCATGACCTCCGTGCATAGAGATTCCCTAAGCCATAGATTTTCAAAACGAAATCTAGGGTTACGGGAGTTGAATATAGACGACAAGATTTGTAAGTGAAGGGGTAAATGATCAGTCTTTGGAACATTAATGGAAGCGACAGTAGCTTGGTTGAATAAGTCAGACCACTCATCCGAGACCAGGATCGTATCAAGTTTGGCCTCCACCTAGTGCGGCGTACCTTTGGCTAGTTCCCAAGTGAACTGGTAGCCTCCAAATTTGAAGTCCTTAAGGCCACTGAACTCAATAGCTTCACGAAAACCCTCCATAAGCAGAGCAGGTTAGAGGTTACCACCTATTTTTTCATCGGGATAAAGGACATCATTGAAATCTCCCATTACCACCCAAGGGAGGGTGTTGAGAGTTCAGACCCGTTTGATGAGTTACCAGGAATCTTGTTGATGTTGGCGGTCAGGGACACCGTAAAAACCAGTAAATCTCCATTTGGGGTCGCCGGAACTGAGAGAGACCTCAACATCTATATGATTGAGTGAGAACGACTTGATACACACCTCTGTGCCATCCTTCCAGAACATAGTGAGACCACCTCTGCGACCCTCGTTGTTAACCACAAAAAGACCTGAGAAACCAAGTTTGGCCTTGATGAGCTGGAGTTTATTTAAACCCATAAACGTTTCCATTAAGAACACCACATTGAGTTTCTTGAGTGGATAAGATCCACTAAAACCTGAACTGTCGCTGGGTTCCTAAGCCCACGACAGTTCTAGGTTAGGAGACTCATTGTGTTGGGCGGGTCTGGCTCACAGGACCCGCCATATGCAAGTTTTTTTGGAAGGGGCTCTGGGGGACTCAATGAACTAGGCTAGTGGGAAACATTGGAACTTGGGCCTTGGTAATCCATTCTTCTACGCTTCTGGTCCAAGAAGACCAAGCCCACATCCTCAGAATCAGTCAAAAAATGATCCCCATCAGCAGCCAACGGTACATCCTGCTCCATCTGCATGTTTCCACGCTCCGAGGACACGTTATGAAAACTGCCTCCTTCCTCACCCTGTATAATCTTTTGCGCAGACTGTTGTACCTTCTCTGATGTGCCACTCTCCTCTGTAACAAATTTGTCACTATTGACGCCACTCATCTGTCATGATTCAAGATGCCGAGATTGTCAAAAAAGAGCCACCTATTGCCTGCCGTCGAAGAAGCACAGTGACCCGCAGCACGCAACCATGGAACAAATGGTTTGACATCATTAAGCTTGACCCCTTCAAACAATTTCGGACAAAACTTCTCTGTGTGACCTATCATTCCGCAGATGAAACAGAAATGTGGGAGTTTCTCATAGTGAAAAGATATCCATGACCAGTCACCATCCTTCCGATTGATCCTCATCTTAGCCGTTAGGGGCTTCATAATATCCAGCGTAACACGGATCCGAAGGAAAGATTTCCATGACCCATCAAAGTTGTTCTTATCTGACTGAATAAATGTAACCATGGAATTCCCTATTGTCGTGACAACCTTCTCAGAGAAAAAGCCCACGAGGAGGTCATGCACTTGAATCCAAAAGTCTACCTTATCCAAATGAACAGCGGGTGGGGGGACGTTTGGTTGAAGCCTCGCTAGGACTAGTAAGCTCTGCTCGAATTACCATAGTTCGTCCTCTAAGATGCGATTCATATCCACTTCATCAAAGAGTTCGAATAGGAAATGGTTTGGGGCGAGCTCAGCAACCACCAATCCTCTACCTGGGCACCACACCGCCGCCATAGTCTCCTTCATAAAGTTAAACTTGATGATCTTGTCCGAAAAGAGCTTGCCAACAAGAGCAAAACGAAAGTCTCATTCATCTTCAGGACTAATCTCTTCATCAAAGATCAATTCAGAACCGTGAATAGATAAGCCAGCCCATGCCTGTTCAAGGTCTTGGGGTAACGACGATTGTTGTAGAGAAGTGTGAGTGGGAGGTATGAGAGGTTGTTGAGGTGGACTAGGTAGATGAGCCTCGGGATTTTGTGTTTCCTACACTTGGGAATCCATCAGAGAAGCACGCACGAAGGAAGAAGAAGAGCAAGGAAGGAGGAAGCTTGTTACAGGAACAAGAAGGAGAGAAAGCTAGCCAAGAAATTGTTACACTTTTTGGCAGAGAAATCAATAAAAATTAATTTTTATTTTTAAAAACAACCTCAAATAATGTACTTTTAGTATATTAAAAATGTATATCACATTCATGATTAGGTGTGATCACAGTTCGGTTCAAACCAGAAGATTCGAACTGAACCGTACGCTGTGCTAACCGAACCGGAACAAGAACTCTAAAGTTCCGATTCCGATTTTGTATAATCTAGAACCAAAACCGGGTTTCGGTTCCAAACCGGAAAAATAAAAGAATTATATATGTTTGAAGTTGAAAAGCAAAAGCCTACGACTTTGGCTTTTCAAAATTCTAGACATCTGGCCAATAGCTGGACAAAAACAATTAAAATTTTTTTTTAATATAAATCCGGTTAGAATCAGCGGTTAGTCGGTTCTAATCGGAACTGCCTGTTCCGATTTGTCCATTTCTGAAACCGAAACCGAACCATGGTCACCTCTGTTCATGATCCACACAGCTATGTGGACTATGGTTCACACAATAATTTGTCATTGGTTGTGGGATCATTATGCTATGCAAGCGTGTGCATCATGCAAGGTGCACACGAAATTAGATTCATAATTTCTATACTATAAATTCATAATTTCTAGGCTGAAGTGTCATCCCGCACCCTGAACCATACGACATTCTTCATGCCGCACCCTGACCTTTTATATATGCTGATTCGATACACAAACTAAAAAAAAAAAATTCGCCTAGCCTTTTTTACAGGTTTCCTTATAAAAGTGATGACATGGATCCGGTGGTAAGCTGATGTGGATTATATATTTTACATTTCCTTCTATATCCAATGTTAATTTTGTATCTTACATTTCCTGCTAAACCTAACCCATTTTACAATCACCCACGACGCATAGACGCACAACTGAGGTGTTGGACTTTTTTCGGCCACGAAATCAACCACAACTTACTGGAGAAGCCGCCTTCCAACGAAGCAATCTGTGTATAAATGTCTTCTTCCTCGAATTCATCACGAGTGAGAGTAAATATGGAGTACGAGCCAAGTGTTTATTGTAATTGTGGGTTGAAAGCTCCAATTTGCACAACTAGAGAGTCGGGAAAGCAATTCTTCGAGTGTTAAAAATGGAAGGTAGGGATTTATTGAATTTTGGAAATGATTTTTGAGTTTTCTGCATTTTTCCAATTATACGTAGTGTCTGAGTGTTTATTTATTGGTCTCAGTGTTTATTTATTGGATTGTTTGATAATGTCAATTTTGAAATTGAGTTTTCTAGGATGGAAATGGGTGTGCTACATCCTATGGAAGGATCAAAGTGAAAGGAGGGGGGAAGGTGAGCATGAAGACCTAAAGTATAATATAATAATAATTATAATATAATATATATATATATATATATTATATAATAAATATATATATATATATTAAATATATAATATATATATTATATATATATATATATATAATAACAATTAGAATTAAAATTTTAACCCCTCAAAATCACCTAAAAAAACTTCTATTAATTAATGTATGGGTAAACAAAGTAGTTTGAATTTAAATCAAAAGTATTAAATAGGTCAAATATCAATGTCAAAATCGAGCTCGGAGTTCGACTCTGAACAATCAATGCCTGGGCTCGAGCTGAGCTCGAGCAGGCGCGAAAATTTACGCGAGGCTCGAGCTCGATCGTCGAGCCCGATCCTCCATTAAAGAGCACGGAGCGACGGAGCCTACCCAAGTTTCAGCTCGGGCTCGACTACGGCTTCGGTTTACATCAGTTATATACAAACCCATAGGGAATATAGGAAAGTAGGCCTTATTACTCAGACCCTGAATAGGTTTCGCTTAGACATAATAAATAGGAGATTAGGAAGCAGAACCCCTTTGCTCTCCCTTCCCCCTCACACGGAAATCAGCTCGCAAGGAACCCCGAACGAGGAAATCCCCACCAGCTAGCTAGGAAAATAATTTGAGAGGAAGAATCTTAGAGAAGAACTTAGTAGGCCAGTGGATATGGTTAGGGGCTAAGAGGTAACCCATGTCCAACTCTCAACAACACCTAATTTTCCTTGCTATATCTTATTCATTGGCCTCCTTTGATAATCGTATGTGTATTATGTGATGAGTCTCCTTGATAGAGCTTTGCCTAGGGTTTATATGTGTTTTGTGATAATCTAATAAGTCTTGATGTTCTTGATATTATGGTTGATTATATGAAGATCTTGTATTGTTGATTATGTCTTGATATTAGGTTGATTGAATGCCTTATTTGCCTGTCATGTCTTGTATTGCAATGTTTAGAATGCATGATTAGTTATTATGATTATCCTATGATGTTGAGTCTATTAATATGTCTTGAGTCTTGATCTTGGGATTTAAAGCTAGAGTCTCCGTAAGTATATATGTATTTCAGTTCTAAAAAAAGAGTTTTGTATATCTACCATATATTGTACTTATAAGCAAGGTTGGAAGTGGGGTTAGCGCAGCAATTATTCGCTAACGGTTGTTACACGCAAATGTTTTTCCGGGACAGTGAGTAGCTTCGGAGCGCACTAGTTGGATTCGTGACTTAGTCTAGCATAGTATTAAGGGCTTGATGAGATGGGTACTGCGTGCCCTTGATTTGTATTTTGGGTAATTAATTAGTGGTTTATGCTTTGCAGTTAGTTTAGCCTGTGCATGCTGAGTTTCCCCTAGCTTCAGATGGGGCATAGCACCCCGACTACTGTGTTTAGTTTATGCTCTGTTTGGGAATTAATAATTTGATTTGGGCCTTTATTTTATAGGTTTTAAAATAATCTTAAAAAATTTAGGGGTGTTAGCCCCTTCATTCGTGATTCTTACTCCCAGTTGGTATCAGAGCCTAATATCGCGCGTAAAGAGAGACCCTTAAGACAAGACTTTAGGAACATTAAGCTTGAAACTCTAGGTATTTAAGTACATAGGATCTAGGAAACTTAGGGAACGCGGTGAGGCAGTGAGCTTATTAACCATCTTATGTTTAACTCCCCTTTAACCTGTATCTACAAATATATACTCTGTGCTTAGCATAGGAAATTCTTACAAACAAAGACGCAAAACTCTAACTCATGCCCACACCTGGTATTAAATATGTAGACAACCGGGATGGCACCATCAGGAGATCAACCAGAACCCCACACGCACGATGTCCTGACCCAGAACCTGCATCGATTAACCCAGATCGTTCAAACACTGAACCACGCCTTAGGAACCAAATAATGATCCAGCCCCAATAAGTGGAGACCACGGCTTAGTACGCCGAATAAGGGAATACAACCCCTCTTCGTTTGCTGGCGAAGAGGACCCTGAGGCACTCAAGGAATGGGTTCGGACTTTCAATAAGATCTTCGAAATGACGGATTGTCCAGGGGAAAGACATGCCAAGATAGCCTCATTCTACCTTCGACATGAGGCCGACGTGTGGTGGGCACAGACAGAACCAAGCATGAGCTGGTCGACCTTGCAAACTAAACTGAGAGAACGTTTCCATCCCCAACGCATCCGTACAGCCAAGAGCGAAGAACTCCTACACTTGAGACAGGGAAACGCCACAGTAGAGGAATACCATAAGAAGTTCCTTGAGCTGACCCGCTTCGCCAGCGAGTTGTTCCCTACCAAAACCTTCAAAGTGGAAAAGTTATTTGCCCGTCTCAACTTCAAAAGCTGAAAGGCCTCGACCACGAAAAAACCAAAGACACTCGAGGAAGCCTACGCTAAGGCAACCAAACTCCAACAGGTACCACGCAACCCACAGGGGACACACGAGGGACACAAAAGGAAAGTCAAGGGAAGCCACGCAACCCCTCCACGGAGATTAAAGGTTGCCAAGGCCACCCCGCCCCAAGACCAGGAAAAGACAATGGCGCAGACCCTAGAGGAGGGGGCGAAAATCGCCTAGGGAAGGATCATTGCCATGAGTAGAGCCCGAATCGGAGACAGCGACGTAGTCACCGGAACCTTCCTCGTGTACACCATTCTTGCCATCGTACTATTTGATTCAGGGGCCACCAAATTCATTCATAGCAGCCGATTCGGCCACAATGCTTGGTTTAACCACAAGCACGGGGGTACAACTAAGAGTCAAAGTGGCATCGGGCGAAGTGTTGAAGTGTGATCGCATATACAAAGACATAATGATCACCATCGGTGGAATAGAATTCCCTAGCAATCTAATCCAGTTCAAGTTGGACGGAATAGCAGGTAATCTTGGGAATGGACTGGCTGGGGAAATTCAAGGCACATATCCTATGCGGCGAACAAAAAGTGGTCTTGATGGGATCAAACGAGAAACAGGTGTCCTACCGCGGATCCCCCAAGAACTCAGAAATCAAACTAGTGAACATGATGAAAGTGAAGAAGTACTTAACAAGAAGGCACGAAGCCTTTCTGTGCTCAATTGAAGATTTGGATGCCAAAAATAACGAGCCGCAGATAATTCCGGTAGTGGATGAATTCGCGAACATTTTCCCAAATGAGATCCCCGGAGTACCTTCGCCCAGGGAAGTGGAATTCACCATGGACTTGGTGTCAGGCGCTGCCCCTATCTCCAAGCCACCCTATAAGCTGGCACAAAAATAAATGCAAGAGCTGAAAGCACAGCTACATGACTTGTTAGATAAAGGGTACATACGCCCCAGCACCTCACCATGGGAAGCACTGGTACTGTTCATCAAAAAGAAAGATGGAAGCATGCGATTATGCATTGATTACAGGGAATTAAATCAGGTTACCATAAAAAACAAGTATCCCCTCTCGCGGATAAACGACTTGTTCGACCAGCTCAAGGGAGCATGGGTGTTCTCGAAAATCGATTTGAGATCCGAATACCATCAAATAAAGGTGGCCGACCCAGACATTCCAAAGACAGCCTTCCGAACCCGCTACGACCACTATGAGTTCACAGTAATGTCATTCGGGCTATCCAATGCGCTCGCAGTATTCATGGATCTCATGAACCGTGTATTTCGACCCTACCTTGATGACTTCGTGATTGTATTTATCGACGACATCCTGGTCTACTCACAAAACAAGGAGGAACACGAGAAGTACCTCCGCACATCCTTACAAACCCTGAGGGAAAATCAGTTATACGCCAAACTCTCAAAGTGCGAATTCTGGAAGGACAGGGTGGCATTCCTGGGCCACGTGAAAACCAAGGAGGGGATCAGGGTAGATCTAACCAAGATCCGCGCAGTCAAGGAATGGCCCACACCAAAGGCAGTTCCAGAGGTTAGGAGTTTCCTTGGGTTGGCTGGTTACTATCGAAGATTTGTACCCGATTTTACCAAAATAGCCCAACCCCTAACAAGGCTCATGAAGAAGGAAATCCCCTTTCAGTGGGACATCAATTGTGCTTCGGCTTTTCAGGAACTGAAAGAGAGGCTGACCACAGCCCCAGTATTGGCGCTACCCTCGGGAATAAAAGGATTCGAAGTTTTCAGCGACGCTTCTAAAAAGGGGCTGGGATGCGTGCTAATAAAAAATGACAAGGTAATAGCATACACGTCCAGGCAACTCAAAACCCACGAGGAGAATTACCCCACACACGATCTAGAACTAGCCGCCATTGTATTCGCCCTAAAAATCTGGAGGCATTATCTATATGGGGCACAATGCAAGATCTTCACAGACCATAAGAGCCTGAAATATATCTTCACTCAAAAGGATCTGAACATGTGACATAGACGGTGGTTAGAACTCATAAAAGATTATGACTTGGATATTCAATACCACAAAGGGAGGGCTAACATTGTGGCAGACGCACTAAGTCGAAAAATGAGTCACTCCCTCAACACCACGTGGGTACTGTCAGACGAACTATGTAAAGAATTCCATAAGTTAAATCTAGAAATAGTGGAGCAAAGACGAACGGATTCGGAAATCCAACTATTTAATCTTAGAATCATACCCACACTATTCGAAGAAATCAAAGCCGGACAACAGCAGGATCCTGAGCTGGGGAAGATCCGACTCGACTTGGCCCAAGGAAAGGACGGTCGTTTAAACTATCTAATGACGACAACCTCCGCTATAAGGAAAGATGGTGCATACTTGCAACACACCCCCACCTAAAACGACAAATCCTAGAAGAAGGGCACAATTCACCCTACTACGTGCACCCCGGAGGCGATAAACTGTACTAAGATGTGAAGAAGTTGTTTTGGTGGCCCAACATGAAAAAGGAAGTAGCAGGCTTCGGGAGAAAATGCTTGACCTGCTAAAAGGTAAAAGCCGAGCGGTGCAAGCCCAAGAGACTCGTATAGCCCCTCGAAATACCCCAAGGAAACTGGGATTCCATATCGACTTCGTAGGAAGCCTACCCGCGACACCAACATGAAAAGAACAAATCTGGGTAATAGTGGATCGACTCACCAAAACAACGTGATTTATTGCCATGATAGAGACTTAGACAATGGCACAATTAGCCAGAGCCTAAGTCAGGTAGTCAAATATCACGGAGTCCCCCGAAACATTGTTTATGATAGAGACCCCAGATTCCTCTCACAATTCTGGAAATCCCTACAATGGCCATGGGCACAAGACTAAGTTTGAGCATCGTCTTCCACCCACTACTGACGGCCAGACCGAGAGGACGATCCAAACTCTCGAAGATATGCTAAGAGCATGTATGTTAGACTTCCAGGAGACATGGGAAGAACACCTAGGCCTCATCAAATTCTCTTACAACAACAGCTATCACGCAAGCATCTGCATGGCTCCCTACGAGGCGCTATATGGTTAAAAATGTAGGACTCCCATATGTTAGGAAGACATGGTCAATCCAGTAACTCTGGGCCACAATATCTACAAGAAACCATAAAAAAATTCAAATGCATACAAGAGAGAATGAAGGTTGCGCAGGACCGCCAGAATCCTACGCCGATCTAGGTAGGAAGCAAGCCGAATTCTCCACATGAGAGAAAGTTTGGCTAAAGATTTCACCCACCCGGGGAGTGATGAGATTCGGAAATAAAGGGAAGCTAATTCCTAGATTTATTGGTCCCTACAAAATCTTAGAAAAAGTTGGGAACTTGGCCTACCACCTCGCCTTGCCAGCCGAGCTAGAACGGGTACACAACGTGTTCCACGTGTTGCAGCTAAAGAAATATGTGTATGATGAAACTCACGTATTGCAACCCAAAATCGTGTGCTTGGATGACGCCCTGACCTATGAGGAAAAACCTGTAAGGATCCTGGACACAAAGACAATGGCCTCCCGCCGAAAGACCATAAAATGGTTAAAGTCCTCTGGTCGAATCATGGGACCGAGGAGGCAACGTGGGAACTCGAAAACGCCATGAGAGAACGCTATCCCGAACTATTCACGCAAGGTAACTTAGACTAACCCTTAGGTTAAGGAAGGATGTTCGACCCATCACATCTAAGATTCGGGGACGAAGCTTTCTGTTAAGTAGGGAGGGTGTAACACCCCGTGTTACGACCTTCAAATCCAAATTAATTATTAAAGTAATCCCACTAATTAAAATAATTAAAAGGAATTTAATCCAATTATAATTCTCTTAATTAACCTAGGTGGTCCACGGTGAATCGTTAACCCTTACCTGAACAAGGAACCTTAAACCCATAGGGAATAAAGAAATGCACGACTTATTACTTAGACCCTGAATAGGTTTCCCTTAGACATATAAATATGATATTAGGAAGCAGATAGAACCCTTCCTCTCCCTTCCCTCACACGAAATCACTCGCAAGAACCCCAACCGAAGAAATCCCCCACCAGCTAGCCTAAGAAGGTCAATTGGAAGAAGAATCTTAGAGAAGAACCTTAGTAGCCCGGATATTGGTTAGGGCTAAGAGGTAACCCATGTCTCAACAAAACCTATTTTCCTTGCTATATCTTATTCATTGGCTCCTTTGATAATCGTATGTGTAATTCTGTGATTGAGTCTTGATAGAGCTTTGCCTAGGGTTTATATTGTGTTTATGTGATAATCTCGATGTTCTTGATATTATGGTTGATTATATGAATAATCTTGTATTTTGATTATGTCTAGAGCCCTAGGGTTTATATCGTGAATTGCGTGTTATTATGTTCTTGGTATAATGGGGTGGGATTATGCATGGTCGGGTGTTGAGTATAGCCTAGGACTTGTGTTTAGGACTTTGCATATAGATTTCTTGGTGTTCGTGTGGTTCCGGATGCTCCTGAACCGTGATATGATTTATGTTGAGTCTTGGTATGTTTAGGAATCATGTTAGAACGTATTTTGTATGATTTTTGGTTTGTTTCCGTTAATTGAATACGTGGTGTTGCCGTTATGTGTTTGAATGTGTCTGGACATGGTTTCGGGTTCTGCGAGTGATCCCGGGGCCAAAAGTTGCCTGTGTATCAGTGGGGGGGGTATGTGGGGAGACTGACCACCCGCCACCTACCCGCAGCCCGCGTTCACTGTTCAGCGAGCAGCGGCGGGCGGTGGTCTGCCCGCCGGCCACCCGTTGGAATGGAGAGTGGCCGCCGGCGGGTGGTCACCCACCCGCCACCTACCCGCTGGAAAGCAGTCGAGATTCGTGATGTTTTTCCCCCGTGTCCCGTTGTACCCCGTTTGTCGTGTATGAGTCTCGTTTGGGGTTTTAGGTATCGTTTTAGGAATTTATGTGTAATGTGTGTCGTTGTTGTTGTGTCTTGATTGTTACTTGATTATGTGTTAATTGATTTAGGTAATGATGAGTATCGTGGTCATTGCGCAATGGCCGGTGTGACTGGCGATGATGATGATGAAATTGTGATTGGTGGTATTGAATTGTTGGATATTGGCACCACTTGTGCCCGGTAATTGTACTAAAGGTACATGCCATAGCGGTGACTGTGTTAAAGGCACACACCCACCTTAGACTTGCTTTCTATTGAGCATGGGTCAAGTTATAAGTGTTGCGGTGTCATGTTAGAGTTATATGCGCTAACCCCTTGATATCGGCACTAGAGGTGCAGATCATTGAATGACACTGTGGCACCATCTTGATATATTGGTGGTTGATAGACGGTTTGTCGGTCGGGGCATGTAGTTGCCCGGAGGCATAAGGGGTGGTGATATAAGGGTGGCCGGGAGATATAGGTTTGAACTGATATAAGGACGGAGGGGAGCACTACAAGGTTGGAACTTGGTATAAGGTTAGAGGATGAATTGTGTGCTTTGATGACTACTTGCTAATTGATTGTATTGAATACCTTCGTTGCCTCTACTTGTTATTTGTATGCTTATTTGCCTGTCATGTCTTGTATTGCATGCTTAGAATGCCTGTTAGTTCTTATGATTATCCTATGATGTTGAGTCTATTAATATGTCTTGAGTCTTGATCTTGGATTTAAACTAGAGTCTCGTAAGTATATATGTATTTCAGTTCCAAAAAGAGTTTCTTATATCTACCTATATTGTACTTAACGCGTTGAAGTGGGTTACCAGCATTATTCGTTGACGGTTGTTACACCGAATGTTTTTCAGGGACAGTGAGTAGCTTCGAAGCGCGCTAGTTTGATTCGTGGACTTAGTCTAGATAGTATTAAGCCTTGATGAGATGGTCTGCGTGCCTTGATTTGTATTTGGGTATTAATTATGGTTTATTCTTTGTTAGTTAGTTTAACTTGTGCATCTGGGTTCTCTAGCTCAGATGTCGCAAAGCACCCCGACTACTGTGTTTAGTTTATGCTCTGTTTGGGAATTAATAATAAATTAGACTTTATTTTATAAGTTTTAAATATCTTAAAATTTAGGGGTGTTACACTTCATTCTGTGATTCTTACTCCAGTTGGCATGGACATGTCTAACACAATTTCCGTGCTCAACTCCAGGAAATTTATCTTGTATCACATTAGCTAACCCTGCAAAATCAAATCAAAGTTAATTACTTACTACTATAAACTGTAAACTAACAAATTGCATAAAGTAAATAATAGAATTGGATATACCTTCTGCTGATCACTCATTAAGGTCCATTGAGTGTTGTCCACAATTCACAAATCTGCCTTTAAAAGCTCTAGAAACCATCTCCATGATGAGCTATTCTCATTCTTTACTACAGCCCAAGTAATTGGGTACATTTGATTGTTACCATCTCTACCCACAACAATCAGTATTTCACCCTTCAGTTTTACTTTTAAAAGTAGCCATCTAATCCAATAAACCTCCTGCAACCCCTAAAAACCCTTCTTCATTGCATTAAAACACATGTATATCCTCTCAAACACCAATGGTGAGTTTTCCATTGTTCTGGTTGTTTTTATCTTGACTGTAGAACCTGGATTTGAATTCAAGCACTCTTGAGCATAGTCCCTAAGTCTTTTGAACTGACTGTCATACCCAATATCCAACTTATTCAGTATCCCTGTTATTGTCATTCGATACATACTAACAGTTACGTTCAAGTTCTTTTCAGATTTTATGTCTCTGCTCAACTCTGAATATCCAATAGTTGGATGTTGCCTCACCTTTTTCTGCAGATTTCCACTCCAACCATTTCTGACTAATTATCCTAAGGTAAATTGGTTGTTGCATTTATGTTCCAACATAAGTGTCTTCACCTGAAAACACCTTGTTCTTTCTTCCCACCCTACAACATGAAAACCACAACTCTTTCCAAAGCACTCAACCCTAACATACTTTAATTGATTCTTTTTCCAAAACATATCCCTTTTTGTGTACAACATAACTAATCATAGACAGCTTGAATTGCACATTGTCATCAAAGTACATTCCAATTTCAATAAATGGTGGATATGATTTTGGGTTTAACTTAGGGTGCTTATCATTGTACTTTGATTGCACTTCATTCCCTTCATCATTTTCTACTCTTCTTGAACTGTTGGGGGATCTTCTGAGTATAATACACAGAATTTGCCTTATCCTAAGGGATTTTCATATGTTGGCACATAAGGTGGTATTGGTGCATCTACTTTGGTTTTCTTTTTTCTCCTATTCCCCCTATTAGTAATCTGCCCACTGCCACCACTAATCTGCTCACTACCACTAGTAATCTCATCACTACCAATGCTGAATCAGTCCCCTCCTTAGTGTAGTAGTCAATCCCAAGTCCTGAACCTGACTCACCTTCACTCAGATCTTCCTCACCCCCAATTCTTCATCATCACCCCCAATTCTACCTGCCCACCCCCTAAATCTGCTCTTCATCCTCAGCTTGATCTGCACTCCCCCCTTCAAGCCCAGGTAAACATAAATCAACCACATCAGGTTCATCTACCCCATGTTCAACATAAATCTCACACATTTTATTCTCCTAGCAATCTGAGCTAAGTGGAGACTAGTAGTATCATTATGAAGTAGCTTGAAAGTTGTAAAGGGTTCAGTGGTCAACTTAATTATTACAACACACTAAAGTATCATTTTGATATAACTACAGTTTCATTTGACAATATACATTTAATATGTGAGACATGTTATTCCGTTTTTTTATACATACTATAGTTTCATTTCAGCACAATTAAAGTATCATTTCAGTTCAATTACATTTTTATTTGATAATATAAACACAATATATATATAAGACAAGTTATTTAGTTTCATTTTAGATACATTGTAATTTCATTTTGTTCTGAACACAATAAAAAATACCAAATTCATTAAATATAACGGTCGCCAATCTTTACTTAAAGAAATGACGTCATTTTCGGACTATTGTCCACACAGTTGTGTAGACCATGATCCACCGTGTAACAATCCACCTACTACCCATCAATCTTCAATTTAGAAAATATGTTTACCCAACACTTATTTTCAAAAATTCTATATTTTTCCTCTAACAGATTTTAAAAATTTACAATTAATAACACACCCCACATGTTGGCAAATTATGTCGTGCATCCGTATGCACCATGCATGGTGCATATGGATGCAAAAACGATGTCGTTTTACATCAAAACGTGTGTCCTACTTAAAATAAAAACAGTTTCGATTCCCAGCAACAATAATATGTTGTTTATTTTTTAATTCATTCATTTCTTAGTTTTTATTATTAAATTATGTTGGGTGGATAATTGAACCACATCGATTTAATATCCCAAAAAATAATATTTTGAAATAACACAACACCAGTATATAAAATATTATTGGATATTTTATCCGATATATAATATATATATAATATATATACTAGTATATATATATATATATATATAATATATATATATATATAATATTCACCACAAATATAGTATAAAACGATCAAAGTTTATATATACATGTATATCTACGAAAAAGATATACCAATATATATTAACCAAATAGAAACTAATAATCCTCAGATTATAAGTCCAATCCAACTAGAATATCAAAAGAGGGAGAACGGATTTTTGCTTAAAAGCATAATCCAAACAAGAATGAAGGAGAAGGAAGAAAGAATTGTACGAGGTAGGCAAGTGTGCCTTTTTCTTTTTCCTTAAA
>VALG01017547.1:0-10739 GCA_009835305.1 Ipomoea purpurea
TTCTACCCACAAATCACAAAAAAATTGAAAATTTTCAAACTTTTTAATTTCCTTAAGTATATTTCTTAAATCTTTTCATTTTAAAATTCTAGCATTAGTTTGAGCTTTATCCTTATTAGTCTTTTAAATATTCGAGATGAAAAATAATGCATGTTTTTTGTCAACTCTTAGTGTGTATATTGCTTTTGACTAGTTTTAATTTCTTTAATTTTATATCTTTGTCAAATCAAAAAAAAAAAAAAAAAAAAAAAAAAAAACAAAACAAAAAAAAAAAAAAAAAAAACATAAATAATGATTTGAAAATCACAAATACCTTATATGTTTTATGCATTTTCTTTCATAGTTTTTATGTTAGTTTCTCTTTATATTACCTTTTTCAAATTCTTAAATAAATTCTTGAGTGCTATAAATTATGGTGTAGTGTGTTGGTTCGAGGATCATCTTTGTGGCATAAGTGAAGAAAAAAAAAAACAAGATTTAAAAAAAAAATATTTAAAAATAAATGAGAGTGTTTTTTTATTCATTTTAGTTTATTTTCTTTAATCTCAGAGATTCTACTCCGCTGAATCAGCACCTATACACATGTACCATAAATAAATAAATAAGTGTCGTTGTCTGGTTTATGAGTACACACAAAAGTGAAAACCCAAACAATTCTGGCGTAAAATGGCGAGATTTTTGGGCAAGTTCTCTTAGAAAAAGTCAAAATAGAAAAAATAATGAGTGAACTTTGAAAGAGACGAGCATTTACATTTTAATTTTTAATAAATGTCTCGATCCTTGTTTCCTTCATGTTTTGCACCTGCACTGTTATAGAATGTTTTCGAATTTGGTTTAGGTTATATTTTGTGAAATTTTCATATTTATTTTATTGAGTTTTTGTATAGCTCATATAAGGGGTATTAGCGCACGAGCACAAGTTTTATACTTTTTTTAGTTGCTAAAGTTTTTTAATTTCTAGTCAATTATTTTATGCACTCTTTGAGTTGACACTAACCTTGCATTGAGATAAATAAATTTGAAAGCCTATTTGGGTAAAGTTCGGTCTAATACTTGATTTTATTTTAATTTCATTTCTTTTTAATAATATCTTTGCTTGAGGACAAGCAAATAAATAAGTGTGGGGAGAATGTGATAAACATTATTTTTAGTGTTATTTTAATAATATTTTATAGTTAATTTGTAATAAATAATTATTTTATTTATATATCTATTTTTATTTTGTTTGTGTATTTCTGTTGTTAATATTATTCAATTTTAAGTTGTTTTAATTATTACATTTGGTTTATTATTTAAATTTTGTAAGTCCAATAATTCATTGATCTTAATTTAATAATAATAATATAATAATATAATATAATATATAATAAATATAATAATAATAATAATAGTTTTAGTAGTATATGGTCAATAGGTGTTTTAATAAACATAGACTAATTATAATTGGTCTCTAATTTAATTAGCTTTTAAACATGTTTTATTTATTTGAATAATCATTAGAGTAAATACCACCTATGGTCCCCTCGAGTTTGGTGGCATCACAACCAATGGTCCCTAACTTCCGTAATTACCATCTATCATCCTCCGAGTTGTGAAAAGTGATCTGCTACCATCCTTCCGTTATTTTCTCCTATTTCAGTCGTCAACTGCGAGGGTATTAATGTCATTTTCTTGGTTTTATTGTTGTGCCATCTAAAGGCCAACTAGCTGCCATCTAATTTATTTATTTTTGGTAAAAAGCTGCCATCTAATTGGTCCTTCTCCTCAACGCCAAAGATCCCTCCGTCACACCTTTTGCCGAAGAGCTTCAACGGAGAATACATCGCCACCACCAGGCTACCGGAGCCGCGCCAGCGACTTCAACGCGGAATGGAGAGATCTGTATGCTGTGGAGATTCAATTCGCATCCAGTTTTCCGTCCAAACTTCTCAGAGACCTTCCCGGCAGCCGGCGGCGACACGCAGGGAGTAGAAAACAGAAACGGAGCGAAGAAGCTTCTCCATAGTCCTGTTTGAATTCGTCGGCCTGGAAGCTTGCTGGAAACCGCTTGCAGTTGCTTGGATAACGAGGCGAGAACACTAGAGCTCGAAGCTTATCCCGCATTAGACAAAGTGAGTTCGAAGATCAGTACTCGAATTTAAATTATAACATTTTCAACTTTAATACAAGTTAGCCATTAACAAATTTAAAAATTAAAGAATTTAAAGTAAGAGCTATTCAAAAAAAAAAATTTTAAAGAATTATCTGGCAGTTTTCAAAGTAACTGAGAAGTTCACAATTAAACTAGACCAAGAATCTACCAAGCGCTCCACGGGACTTGTTCGCGTTGACCAATTTATCGGCGGCCGCGGTATGTTCAGAGCCGCCGTCGTGAAAAGTCAAAACTGACTTCTGTGAACCGTTGGGGCGAATCCAGTTAGTCGAGTCCATCGAGAACTCTCCGTCGACGAGGCCGATTCCGCTAGACCTCGGCGAGCTTCCACGTGCAGTATCAGAGGCGTCGTAGCTCCAACAGCCAGCTGCCCCTCGTCTTCCTCATAGTCCTTCGAAATCCGCCGCAACGTCGTATTGGGGACCGGGAGGCCGACGGAACGGGAGGGAGCGTCGGAGGCACGGAGCGGGTGAGGAATAATCATCACAGGAGATAAAGTGTTCCCGGTGGCGAAGTTCGTGATCCGGTGAGAATGGGTGGGCAGATTCCCCTTCCGGTTGTCGTCGTTTGCTGGAAGGTTCATGATTGGTTGTCGGAGCATTTGATTTTGTATTTAAACGAAATAAAAAGTCAAATGAATATACTAACCTCACATATAAAGGCCAAATGACTATAGTAACCTCATACTTGACGGCTGAGACAGGAAGAAGTAACGGAAGGACGGTAGAAGGTAACTTTTCGCAACTCGAAGGATGACGGATGATAATTACGGAAGTTAGGGACCATTGTTGGTGATGCCATCAAACTCGAGGGACCATTATTATTGGTCATAGTGTTTGTGTGGCGTACAATAGTTCAGATCAGCCAGTCAACCAACGAGAAAAGAGATCCAGACGCAGAGCCTTCTTCGGCTATCGCAAACGACGCAGAGCTCGGAGAAGCGGTCTTTTTGCGCAGTGTTGGAGCGAATCATGCGGATCGTGAATCATAGCGCCGGAAGAATGGTGAGGCCGAGGGGTATAAGATGGGTGCAAAATCGAAGGAGGAGATCATCAATTTCACTCCGGACTAATTCCAGAGAAAGTGAGCAGCTTAATTCCGATCGTCAATTCATCCGCATCAATTTCGGAGATTTCCGGCGGTGGTTCGCCGCAGTTCCGGTCGGCGGCAGTAGCAATTGGCACAATTCCTTTTTTCAGCAATTAATTTCAACTTTATTTGGTATCATTGGAAATTGGTTAGCATATTCAATTTGCTTTGGCAACTATTTTAATTGATCTAAATTGTCAACAGTACTTTTGCCTTTCAATTCTCTTTGTTTTAATTAATCTACTCTCAAATTCGAAGTGTGATTGCTGCTCATTTTAATTAAATTATTAATTTAAGTACTGATTATAACAAATGCTTTGTTAAATTGTTTAATTCAAGGACGTGAATTGTTTATTATTAATATTTTGTATTAATTTATTTAATCGGTTGGCTTAGACTTGCGATGAAGAATTGGTAATTGTTTCTGATTTATGTTCTTAGGCTTTTTCAATTTAATTGTTATTTCTGTTTCCTGTTAATTTATTTGTTCACTTTTAAATTTTGACCCAATTATTCATCCGTTTAGCTTCTTGAGTTTTGATCCAATTATTTTGTATTTAGATTGATCATTATCTTTGGCAATTTATTCTGATACTTTAACCTTTCATGCAATTATTTTCTAAGTTCAGTCGTTATTAAATTGCATCGTACAATTCCCTGTGGGATCGACCCTTGCCTTTGCACACTATTGCTACAGTGACTCGTGCACTTGCGAGGACTATTAAAATTGTCCATCAACCAGCATTATTCGTTGACGGTTGTTATACCGAATGTTTTTCAGGTATTGAGCATTTGCTACGGAGCGCGTTAGTCAGAGCCTTTGACTTAGCTTAGTTAGTCTTAGCTCAGTAGTTGGCCTGCGTGCCTTGTGATTGTATTGAACATCGATTTGAGGATTTCTTATGTTTGGTTAGCTTAGCCTGTGCACCTAGGTTCTCAAACCTAGGTGTGGCATAGCACCCCGACACTTACGGATAGCTGTATGCCAGTTTGGGATTTAATCAATGGATTCGCCTTTATTTTATAAGTTTTAAATATCTCAAAATTTAGGGGTGTTACATAAGTGCTCGGGGAAAGTCGGTCTTCCTTCAAGGCGATAGTACGACGTCTGCCAGACCAGAATAAAATCGAAGGCCGAAAGATAGTCGGTCGGGCGGACAAAGAAAAACTCTTCCTTCTAGACCTTGTGGGAGGAGACCAACTTGTCCTAGAACTTGCGGCTGTCATGGGAACGTATCTACACGTATCCCGAAGCAACCGCGCCGACCGCGGTGAGGCAGAAGAGTTGATAGAATAATGGAAGGGTGGCCTCCACACTGAGACGATGGCAGTACGTGAGGAAGGCGATCAGTTGGCAATAAGAGTTGGGCGCCAGTTGACCAGGCAGTATGCTATAATAATGGAGTAAGGGAGAAATGAAAGGAGAAAGATGCACCCGGAAACCACACCGGACTGGCTGGTAATAGATCCCCACATACGCCCCATTAGGAGTATCGGTCACTAGGTCGACGGAATACGGCCGGCGTGCCAAGCAGCCACTGGGCATGGAGAAAACCGACTTCACGGAGAGAGGAGCAGCGGCCCACTGGCCAATAGAGGACGTCGAAAAACCCCAACTTCCTGTCAATCAGGGTCAGCGATACGCCGCCTTCGTAAGCCCCGCCCCGCGCGAAAGACGTCAGCAGAATCTTTGAAGCCCAACCCTTTGTGCGCGCGGGGGAGAAGACGAAGAGAAGATGAGGAGACATGATAAACGCAGAAAAGAAATAAAAGAATATCAGAGAAGAACCTGCTAAGAAGAAACGTACGACCGGGCTGAACGAATGGCTGGGGAAAGATATTCCGACCGCCGTAATAAGAAAAACTTTAGTTTTCTTTTAAGAATGAAAGAGACACCTAAGAGCGAGAATCGGAAGAATAAAAGATAAAAAGTTGGCATTAGTTATAGTTAACACCGAGATCGTTAACGGTTCCTTGATCTTACGTGAGAAGGGACGACGTAACATTGAAAAGACGTTAGGAAATGCAATCCGAAACCTAACCGAAAAATGAGGCTCATAAATTGCCGGTTTTATACAACCGTACGTTCTTAGAACTAGCAGAAAAACGGTGACTCAGTTAAGTAAAAACACGAAACGTTCTCCCGAGCGTCCGCTCACGGATCAACAGTGGAAGGCCGCGCCCCGTAGACTTGTATGTATTTCTTCTTACTTTTTTTTAAGCACGCACATAAACCTAAAAACTGCGGGGACGGACTGGATATCTCAAGGTTTATTCGCCAAATTAAAAGATGAGGGACTAAATTTAAGAAATACATAGCGAAAACTATGCTTAGGGAATTAACTCCCTTTCTCTCTCCTCTAGGTCGATATAGTAAGTATAGTATCCCGTATATAGATAGTTATATTAGGTAGTATGATATGTAGTCAGTATATGTATGGTATGTAATGTAAAAATTTTTGGTATGTTAGTCTATGATTATTATGTATGTATGTATGAGTTATTAGATTATATGTATAGTATATACAGTTATATATAAAATTGAACTCAGGTTCAAATAAGCTCACAGGAAGGAATATGCGAACCAAATAAGCGCTCAACACGTGTCCAGATCTAATGATTAAAAAAATGCGGTGGCATTTTTGTTAAATAATCAACGAAGTCCAAGTAAAATTGTATTATAGGTGTAAGAAAAAATTTTACACTGAGATCACATACAGATGCCATCCTATAGTTAAAGTAGGTTGCACTTCTATAGTATACAGTAGTTGACCTGTAGATAGTAAGTAGTGCAATCCTAGTAGTTTATAAGTAGGTGCACCCATCTAAAATAATGGTTGCGGAAGAATGTAATCAAGAACAAATTATATGCACTCTATAAGGTGAAAGTAGGTGCACCTATACTATAAAGTAGTTGCACATATATAATAAGTAGGGCACCAAGTGAAGAATGGTGCGAAGTGAATTCATTTAACAAACCAAAATACATGACTTATAGTAAAGTAGGTTCACCTATATTGAGTACATATGCACCACACACACACCACACACACACAACACACACAACACACAACACACACAACACACAGGCATATTAGTATATATATATAGAGAGAGAGAGAAGGGATCATTGCATTTGAGGCTTCCCGTGCGGTTGCGATTAGACACACGTTAAGCATTAATCTGACGCACTTAAAGTACACAACACACACACACATTAAGCACACAAACCTCACGCATGTAAAGCACAACCTCACGCATGTTAATCACAACAAAACACAAGCACCTTAAGTTTTAAAATCAACTCACATTAAGTACACACTCATGCACATTTAGTACAAAAACTCACGCACCTTAAGCACACAACCTCACGCACATTAAGCACAAAACTCACGCACATTAAGCATAAAAACTCATGCACTTTAAAGTTTCAACAAACAACTCACATTAAGTGCACACTCACACACATTAAGCAAAAAAACTCGTGCACATTACGCACAAGACTCACGCACATTAAGTACAAAACTCACGAACATTAAACATTACACATTCACGCACATCAAGAACAAGACTACGCACATTAAGAACAAGACTCACCACATTAAGTAAACAAAACGAGACATTAATCCACGCACACCGCACGGAAGCATTCAGCTCACAAAACTTTAACCTGTAGGTAGTATATATATATATTATGACGTGTATAATATATTAATGATAGTATGTATATATATATATAAATTATATAAATTAAATCTATGATTATGCTATTATTATATTAGAAGGTCATATGCGCGAGTGTCATTAGGTGCAGGCCGTCGTCGCATTCTGATGTCGTTGAATCAGTTTAATCTGACGGTAGTGCTGAAGATTTCAAGATCTAAACGCATTTGGTAAGTGGGGGGTGTTATATAATTATAGTGCCATTTATAACCGGTCGCATGACAGAATACACCAACATGTTAACAAAAGGCACCAATAGAGTTAGGAAAAACACAACAATGAAATGCACAAATACACCAAAAAAACGCGCAACAAACCCAAAAAATACACCATATAACTCACCATCCCCAATGGAGTATTTCCGAACACTATGTGGTGCTTTTATTCATACTCCAATAGTGTGTTGGTGATGCGTACCTAATTTGTGCATGTTTTTTTTTGTGTGCATTTTCTAACATGGATGGTGTATATTTGGTATAGACTATTAGTGCGGCCGCACCTGACCGCGCCAGAGCCCATAAGGCACGGCCGCACCTGAACTTGGCACCAACACGAATCTACAAATACAAAACACACAACACTATGATCACCGCACCGCCGCACCTAACAACATTGCTCATCCCCACCCACCTTGCACCCTCAAATTTGTTGTATAATTGGGTCGTGTAACCCGTATCACCACCCCACCTTTGAAAATATTGTTGTTAACAAGACTTGAACCCCTAACCTTTTTAGTAAAGTATCAATATTAAAACCAACTATGCTAAAAACACATATTAAATACTTTTATATAATTATATATATCTATTTACATCGTTCACAAGCATTATATATATAATTTATTTATTTATTTATATTTATTACAAGTATTAATTAATACAATTAATTGTAACTTTTTATATAAATATTAATATAAAGTTCATTTATTATTTATTATATATATTATATAAAGTAATAAATTATATATTTTATAAACTTTATAACTTAATAGTATTATAATTATACAAAAAAAAAATATTACATGCAAAATATATTAGTATTATTAAATATAAATTAAATAAATTATAATTATATATTAAAAATTAAAATCTAATTTTATACGTGTATATGTTATATATGTATATACATATCTATATATAAATAAATATACATACTTATTCACAAAGGTTAATGTGGTTGGATGGTTATAATCTTACTTTATGAGTTCAGTTCCTATGCTGTACAATAATATAAATTAAAAAATAAATAAACGGACTGATGGTTGAGTTGAAATGATTTTCCCACAAAAAAACTTTTTTTTAAACCCCCATGCCACAAAGAACTTACCTAAATATTTACCCACAATCCAATACTCACGAATCGAAACCTAATGCGCCGCTGTATATAATTCATCTCATAGAAAGCAAATCTAATACGCCGCATCATCTCCGCTAGCTTCTCAATTCACCATATACATCCATCCATGTACGTACAAATTGAATCATTTGCCTGATACTTTTGAAGTTGAAGGTAGAAGTTCTCATCCGATGTGAATGCGTATGCAAAGAATGGCGTTCCACAATACAAAACCCCAATTTCAAGCTCTCCTACCGCGGGCAAAGGCGAGTGCTGGCTGCGGCTGCGGAGGCGGAGGCGGAGTCCGGCAGCAGCTTAGCCTTTACATCCATAACCAACAGTAGTCTCCGCATTAAAACCCTATTCCAGGTCAGTCTTGACACGACGACGTTTCCCCCGCTATATCGTTGGTGGTCTGGTGTTTGGTGCTCTTGCAACGGGCTGGTGCTTTTCTCCGTGCGAAAACATATTTTGTTGTGGAATCCCTCCACTCGGTGCTGCATAAAAGTGCTTGAATCTTCCACTTTTGAACAACACGATCCCTATGGAGGTCGTGTCGGGGCTATGTTACGTCTGCGTCCACCGGAGATTACAAGGTTGTTCTGTTATGTCCGCTTTGGCTTTGATGGCGGCAATGTTATGGTTGCAGCCTCAAAGAACAAAGAGTGGCAAAAAGTTCCATTTCCTTATGACGCATACTCTGCTAGAGACGGCGTATAACTTTCACAACACCCTCCATTGGAGGGTAAATGGTTTTAGGAATATCACTTGGAGATGTGAAAAGATCATTTATTTTGAGGCGGAGAGCGATGAATTCAAAGAGTTGCCCACCCTAAACTGCAAGGAGGGAAAAGTGAAGTTCTTGGCCTGGGATCATGGACGGTTGTCTCCTGCATGGCTAATGAGGGAAAAGAAAGGGGAGAGAAATTACAAGTATTGGTTATGAAGGGAATATGGAGTGAAGGAATTCGTAGGTGATCAGCCACTTTGTTATATTTCCTCTGTCTCCATCGGGCTCTCACACATATTTGCAGTATTAAAGTTAGGTTATGGTTAGGAAAACTCTCATTATACCTGGCGGGAATTGGGATAACTTTTTGGGTTTGCCGAATGCAATATACTTAATATCTGTGATAATGTTGCATGGGTCCTTAATATACCCTCAGGTTCCGTGGAGGACATCATGAGAATGATGAGTATAATGATAAGTGAAAAAAAATAATAAAATTAGGACAATATTGAGCTGAAATACCGTAGGCTCACGTAGTAGAAATGCAAATACAAGTATATATGTTCCGAAGTGATCCACTGCTTAGTACGTCGTTTGTGTGTGTTGGTACCCAAAATAAAAATACGTTAAAAAACAATTCCAGAGATAACACTCTACCTATCATTCCCCCCATCCCACATTGCTTTGGACCACATGATCAACACTAAACCCACCAGCAGCAGTAATTCAAATGTATATAGCTCTTGGTACTCGAGATCTTAGTATTTAATTAGAAAATTGTTTTTGGTAATCAGATGCACTGATCCGCATCCAACATATTCCAATGTAGCTTATATTTTTTATAAAGTTTATGTCGTCCAATATTGAACATTTATTCGTTCATATTTAGAGCCCTCGCACACATTTACTTGCGTACAAGTTGAGTATAGTTTATATTGCATACATTTACCGTCTCTTTGTGGTGCACCAAGAACTCAAGTATTATTCCAGATTTGAACAAATAAATGATTTCGCGGTATTAATATCAGACAAGTAAATACTTTCCAGGTCAGACAATAGGTTTACGATGCTCCTTCCCGGTAGATCACCTTTATTACACTCCCCATTCATTAACTGGACATAAAAAAACTTAGAGCTCTACTATCGACTGACACATTATTCACGCGAATGTGGAAGAAAATAGCAACATATTTCCAAATTGATGCAATAGATGATGTTGTATTATTCAATACACAGGACAACGTTGTACTAATGGTTTTGATTGGTAACTATAATGTTGAGAATATTCATCCATGGTCGATTGAATATTATATTCATGACAACATGTATGCTGAACTTAACTTGTTAAATGAATCATAAATATGAAAATAATAATTTATCACCCTCTTTTATTTGCAAGCATATTATTATTCTATTTATTTCTTAAATTTTTACGTAATAAGTAATATTATTTTATAAATAATTTCACTATAAAATGTTTATTATTACTAAAGTAGTCAAAAATTATTTATGTTATTACATTACAACTAAAGAATAATTACTAATGTTATCTAAGTACAAAATATTATGGTCATTATGTAATTATTATTAATTTCATTACTTTTATGATTCCTAATAATTAAACAATTATTTGTTATTCTTATTATTATACATTAGTTACAAATTATTGTTAATAACATTTAGCTTTCCAAATTATTATGCAATAATTAC
>VALG01017547.1:10819-23084 GCA_009835305.1 Ipomoea purpurea
ATGTAGATAGATTAATTTAATATGAATAAACTGAAGACGTTATAGAAAACCAAAGGGAAGGTAATAAAGAGATAAGTTAAAAATATTGAAAGAAGACAAAGGACCTAAATACTTATATGTACATTAACAAATGACACATTAACATAACACTCACGCATATTAAGACAAATCTCATGCATAGTAAACATAAACTCAACACATTAAGTACAAAACCCCCACATTAAATTTACACACTCACTCACATTTACGTACAAAGCTCAACGCACATTAAGCCACAAGACTCACGCACATTAAGTACAAAGCTCACGCATACTAATCAACCGCACAACCGCCCTGGAACATTTCACACTATTATATATATATATATATCTATATATATATATATATATATATATATATATATATATATATATATATATGCCTAAGAGATGAATATACTTGTTAAAATGTTACAATTTAGTGTGAGACCCAAATTGATTTTATTATGGCCACATTTGACCTACATAATTATATTTGAAAGAATTTAACAAGACGACATGATGTTTAATGTGATCGAGCAGCATCCACAGTACATACCGCTCCGATAAACTTCAAGATTCAAGTAGTTATATCTCCATCAACGAAATTTTAAGTGAGACCTCTATTGAGTTGAAGAAAATTCGCAACAATATTGCTACTTCATTATGGATGCTAGATCATTATTATGCTAAATGCTAATAGTTTCATTTCAAAATGTTAAATTTTAATGTGTACACAAATATATAAAATTTAAAACTATTTAAATTTTATGAAGATGTCTTTTCAGTATTTTTATATTTATCAGTTTGTCAAAATGCTAATTTTACCAAACACTTTTTAAGCATAATCAGCTAGCTTAACAACTCTTTAGTTTTCAGCTTCTAACTTATACATTTTCAGCTTTTAACTAGCTTTTCAGTTAGGATTGCCAAATATAGCGAATAAAGCCCATGGATAGTAACCTCTCTATCCTTGTACTTTATCCACCTACATTACCTTGTCAAATAGCGGGTGAAATTTTTCAAAAATTAACCTATATTTCACTAAATGCGACTAACAAATGCACTAGATTTATTATCTTATATAAATAATTTTAAAAGTAATTAATTAAATTTGTTTATTATTTATTTTTTGTACAAATAATAAATTGTTATAAAGAAGTTAGATTATATTTACTTATATGACCTATTAATATATTATATAAAATTATCAAATATATTTCTAAAGTTGTCAACTTTTCTGTTCGAAATAAACTTAATTAGTTATTATTTTATGGAACTATAGTAATGATTTGATTGTTTATTTATTAATTAATAATAAATTAATTAAATTATATAATTATTATTATATTATAATAAATATATTAATAAAATTTTATTTTTTTTTATATATATATATTTAATAATAATTAATTAAATTAACTACTTACTATACGTATTAATTATAGGTTACGCATGTTCATATGTAAAATATTCCTTGGTATGTGTAATTTTTTTTTTTAAATTATTGTTTCCAAAATTTATGTCAATTAATCATTTTGCATTTTGGATCTATTATCAAATTCCAGTGATTAAATCAAATTTGTTTCATAAAAGTAAATACCTACATCTATCTACAATCTACAAATCTACAAATCTAAGCCAAAAATTATTTTATGTGAACTAAAAAATGTTGGGAGTGTAATTGTTGGTTAGAATGAATGGTTCATATTATTTTGATTTTTAACATTTTTTGTTCCTATTACAAAACATTATATCAAATTAACTTCTAAATCCCTACACTTCGTCAATGTAAACTTTAGTAATTGAATATTCCGTTAACTATTTATTATTTTTAACTTATTGATTTTCATAAGGAATGTCTTAGGGTCGAACCTCATCTCAATCAAAATTGACATAATTATTAAACATGTAATATGAATATGTTAGAGTGTATTAAAAATAATACAATATAAAATTTAACACGAGTTTTGGTTAATTAAATAAAATCACGCATTGGTATTGATGAAACGGTACACCTAATTTACAGTATATAACTATGCATATTATCATTGTCTTTTTGGAAAGAAGGATTGGTTCTGTTTTTGAAGGTACACTGCACCAATCACTAAATTTGCAGCGAAGCAACACTAGGGGACTAGATCAAATCAAGAATTCATTTATGGCGGAAGTGGCAACAAGAGGAAGCATGGATCACACCAATTAATAGGGTTTAATGTTGCAAAAACTATGCTTATTAGGTATTATCCAGTGAAGGTGTTTCTCTCTAAAACTGCTATTGCACCCGTTAATCCAACATTTTTGTCACATGTCATATTTATGCATTCTTGAAATATTTACTTCTATATAAAATTTGATAATCTTGCATTGATATACATCAGGATATCGAATAACACTTTGATAAATTCTAAAAACTTATTTAACAATACACATTGCGCATTAAACCATTTGCGCAATGCGTGTGTTGTAAGTAATTTAAAAATGCATAACTATAACCCAATAGGGTAGCTCAAGTGGCAAATGAGCCCTCTTTGTGGGGGAGAATTTCAGGATAACCCAGGTTTAATTCACAAGTGACGATTCCCTTCGGGCAAGCTTTTGTGCCTCCCGGAGCGAACCGGGTGGACCTGGACCGTTAAACGGACAGAGAAAGATCCGGACCACAATGTGTGGTTTACATAAAAAAAATAAAATGCATAACTATGTTTGAACCTCGCCCTTGCGCCCTTTCTATTCTTTTACCGCATGTTTGGTTCACGGAATTAATTATGAGATAATAGGAATGCTATTCCATAAGGAATGGAATAGACAAGGAATAGAATAGGAAATTTTGGTTCGCAGAAGGAATAGACTTTAGGAATTATATTACAGTGTTTGGTTGATTTATGGAATATAAATGAAATTATTTTAAAAGACATAAATATCCTTATAAAAATATGTGATGCTGGCGATGGTGGTGGCAATGGCGTTGGCGGCGGTGACGATGGCATTGTGGTGGTGGTGGGTGGTGGAGGTGATGCTGCTGGGGCGGTGGTGGCGGGGTGGCGGCGACGACGGTGGCGGTGCTATTGGTGGCAGTGGTGGTGTTGGTGCTGGTAGTGGCGGCGGCGGCGATGGTGAAATAGGATAAATTTAATTGTGGAATAAAGTAGGAAATAGAAACTTTAGGCTATTCCTGAGAATTCATGAATAGCATAATACCAGCCCCCTCCCCCCCCCCCCAGTGATCTCTATTCCCCTTGCAGATAGTCACTCCCGGGAACAATGTTCCTGGGAATACAAGTGGTTACCAAATAGGGGAATAGCTTATTACTGGAATGAACCAAACATCCCATTAATGTGATGAGAGTTTTACTCTTTGGTTATACATGGACTTATAATTTTGATAATAAAATTTGTAGACAACCAACAAAATTCATCTTCAAGAAAGAGGACGCCACATTCCATTGAGTTAATATCTAAAATGTCTGAGTTTAACTCACTGATTTAGTAGACAATATTAGGATAAAAAGATCAATGTGTTGAACCTCGATATCAACAATGTGGAGATTATGTCAAAGTAGGCAGATTTTTTGTGCGCACCGATATTTGGTTTCCTACTGCGCCAGTGAGTCATCGTGATTTAATATCCTTCTAAATACTCTATCGGACCGAGTGTGGACCCTTGAGGTTGGGATTCAACCATTTGAAAAAAGAGTTAATTGAAAATGGTTCATTTACTATTTCATATATTCCAAAGTAATATCTCAACTATCAATCATTCAATGGTCCCTAATTAACTATGTAAATTTTACTTATTTTAGTCTTTCCGTTAATTGAGGTATTGAAGATGATGAAATTGAGTAAATTTTTATATAGACAATAAATCATTTTTAATGAATTGATTATTGATCTCTCGGTTACTCCCTAAGTCTAATTCGTGAATTTTGACATAACTAAGAAATATTTTAGGTACCAGGACTATGTGGTCTAATGGTATCCGGTTGGACTTCCAGTTGGAAGATTATGAGTTCGAGCCTCAGTGGAAGGCGTTGTTCTCTGGTTTCAGTAGTTGAGAAAGTATATGAACAGATACTACAATGTAATAGAACCGTCACATTCAAAAAAAAAAGAAATATTTTAGGTATTATCTTTTTTTTTCTTCACAAAAAGTGACTTTTATTATAGATTATGCATGATTGTCTTGTGAAAGAGAAATGAGCAAAGAAAGAGAAGCGCATTGACTTATTAAAAGCCTGGGTTATTTCACATCAAGATGATTGGACAAGAGGCAATTTTGTCTTGTGAAGCAAACATATCTCACGCCTTCTATGCAGTGGCCCTCAGCTTTTTCTGCCACACCCCAAAAATAAAAAAATCAACACTATTTTTTTGTTTTTTCCTTGAGCTTCCACCCTTTTACTGATTTCGTGAAAGAAAGAAATTAGAGGGGAAAAGAATTATAATTTGGTGAAAAAAAATAGAATTTTAATTGTTTGTTTGATAGTGAAGAATAAATTATTGAGAATGAGAAGGAATAAGTGGTATAAAGATTAAAATGTTCTTATGTAATAATAAATAAGGTGTAAAATAATTTTTTTTTAATTCCTTTTCCCCTTTCCTTTCCAAATTATTCATATGGGTAGGGATGAATTGCAATTCAGCAAAATGAGAAATTATAATTTGTAAATTGCAATTCCCTCCAACCAAAACTGTAATTCAGTGGCCAAAAATTATGTTGTAATTGAAGTTGCAACTACATCCAATCCAAACAACCCATTAAGGTTGCTTTATACCAAAGCAAAAAAAAGCGCAGTAAGTTTGTCAAACACCTTGTGCTCAGATGACATGTAAGACGCTCACATATGAGAGGTCATGAACATGTTAAGAAAGTATGTATGAACAGATACTACAATGTAATAAAGTTCGTAGTACTCAAAAAAAAAAAAAAAAAAAGGATTGGTGAATCTCTTCCGGTGACATTTATATTGTGGATTAGGTCCACCCAAATTTTAATTTATCGGTACAAAATTTCATAACACGAGACACAAACTTACAACACAAGACACATACACATATTATATATATATATTTTTTTTGAAATGCACACATATTATATATTTAGTTATTCTCAAATATATTTATATTAGATTAATGTCTTATAAGTATGCATACTTTTTCATAATATAAGACAACAAATTCGTAAAATAAAAAAACACAATATGTTGTATGTTACACAACTACTAATATATTTTAGGTGCATAATCCATAACTACAGATACAGAATTGCATAACATAAGACACAATTGTAACAAGACACAATTTATATTTACTTTCTAGTTCAGGTAATAATCAAATTTTTAAGGTACAGAATTGCATAATATAAACACAAAAATGTATAACATAAGACACAAAAACACATAGCCAAGACAAAAAAAAAAAAAGCATGTTATATTTATTTTATTATAGTTAAACTAAAAGAAACATACACCATTTCATATTTTCAATCCACACCCCAATATGGATAATTGATTTGTAGATTTTGATTGGCTTGTAAGCAATATTCTTCTGGATTGCCAAACAGTATCTCCCAATAACAATTTGAAAAATTTTAGAGAAATCAAGAAGGGGATTGAAGATGGGATTGTTAGACCATAGAGGCGGTATTTAGATTGAATGATTAAATGATGAAATCAAATTTAAGTTATTGAATACCATTTAAGTAAAAGTCTCTTTAAGGAATTATGAAACATCTAATTATGAATGCAATATCAATGCCCACGTAGGCTTACTCACTGGTTCAATAAACAGTATTTGGGAGAAAAGGAGTTATATATGCTCAAATTATACTACGGAGTAACTTAATGTTGTAGCTTGTACTACATTGTCGTTCAGTAATAACAACATCCCAAAAGATGTGCTTACAATTCAGGCAATAGGAATTAACCACTGTGATTCAACGGAGAACATACCCTGGGTACAAAAAAAAAAAAAAAAAAATATAGAGAAAAATACAATAATGTTTAACTTCAGCACGTAATAAAACTTGTGATTGTAAAATCTATACAAAAGCAAATTAAAGTGAGTATTAGTTCCAGAGAAGTGTATTAAGTTGAACAGAAGCAAAAATGAGCTCATGAGTTTTGAACAAACGATCCATAAAGACAGATGTTATTGAGGTTTCTTTAACAGTAATGCTTTTTGGTTTCAGATTTAGAACAGCACAGAACCTTTTCATCTTCATCTTGCTTTCCCAGGTTCAATTGCTTTCAAGCCATGAAACAACTTGAATCAATTGTGTGGTCTCTGCCCTTGGATCTTGGTCTATTTGAGATTACATTTACAAGCAAATGCCGAAAACCTCCCAAGGTTCGCTTTATCAAAATCTCTATCCCATATACATGGATCGATACTATTTCTTCCTCCCGCATTCTCCGATCTCATCTGAAACACCCACGACACGATGTCTCTGCAGTTCTTCCCCTTGCACACTTCCACGGGTCGCTTACCGGTGATAAGCTCCAAGAGAACGACGCCATAGCTATAAACGTCGCCCCTAAAAGGTAGCTGTCAAGCTCTGGCTGTATTCGGGGGGAAATGTACCCCGAGTGTTCCAACTAGATCCGTTGTGACATGGTTCGTAGGGGCACAATAGCCTTGCAAGGGCCCGAAATCAGCTAGGTGAGCTTCGAACCTCTCGCTCTAGAAGAATGTTGCTGGTTTTAATGTCGGCGGTGAATTATGTTTGGCCTCCTTGTGGATGATAGGCTCATCCTCGAGCAGCCCCTACTGCTATCCTAAGTCTTGTGTTCCATTTCAAGAATGAACTCCCCTGACCCTTCGTGTAGCCAATAATCCAAGCTTCCATTCTCCATATACGAGTATATCAGCAACCTATCGTTCCCGTGCCTGCAATATCCTTGAAGGGTCGACGAGGTTTTTGTGCTGAGGCTCTCGAGAGGGCTTCCACTTCGGATTGAAACTCTCGGCTCCATCTGGCCACAGTCCCCGGAGAGCCTCTTGATTGCTGCTTTGGTGCCATTGGGTAAGTCGGCTTTGTAGACGAGACCGAATCTCCACAGCCTATGATGTTCGATTGGTTGAAGTTGTTTGTTGATTTTAGCAAGTCTGCCACTGTAAGATCCTTGCAATCCGAGTTCTTGAAAAGAACCAGTTTGGGGACGGGGCGAATGCATCAGATAATCTCGAAGATCTGCTCACCTCTTCCTCCAAGTCCTGAATTTGGTCACTAACATCTCTTCTCGACATTTTTATCAACACAAATGATAGAAACATCGCAACTAAAACCGCATATACTGACGTTATTCGACGATACTGCCTCTTCCCAGTCTATGAGTGGAGGAAGACGGGAGGGGGGTCGAAGCCTATATTATTGACATCACAATGGAGAAACAATCTTCACAAAGTCCCGGGTTTCCCTCGAAGCTCGAGTTGGGAAAGCTAAAGAAACTGACCCCCGTTGGAATTGCGCCTCGCAAGTGATTGTGAGCAACACTGACTTTACAGGAAAAGTAGCTCGTTTAACGAAGATGGGAATTGATCCATAGAGCTCGTTATAGATAAATCCAAAATCTCCAGATATCAGCAATATTCGAGATGGAGCTGGGAAATCCCGGATATGTTGTCCTGCTCAAGTCCAAGACATGGAGTTGTCTCAACCTCCATCTCGGGCCGGATTGTCCGTTTATTCTGTTATTGGCTCAAATAGATAGACGCAGGAAAGCTCGAAATATGGTTGTATTGCAAACCAATTCCCAGTCAGTTCCGCTTTATATAAAACGGAATGCCAGTTGAGAATTGAGACTGGATAGATAGCTAGTTGGGGACATGAGGCTCTTCATCTCTGTCAAACTTTTCGGGATTTCCTCCAGTGGGAATTATTCGAAAGATCAAGTAAAATAAATTGTCCATTTTACCAATCCAGGAAGGGATACTGCCATCCAAGTGGTTCCAAGACAGGTCAAGAACTTGCAATTTATGGCAATTAGATAACCACATAGGAATTTGACCGCGCAGGGTGAAATTCCCTAGAGCAAAAATCTTAAAGCTCTCGAACCAGCTCAATATTCTTGGGAATCTCTTCCCCGTGTGAAGTGGTCCTGGTGAGAACAAGGGGTGGAAAGGTTTCGGCAATGCTGCAGAACAGATAATAGCCCCAGACGCAGATCTCGAAACTGTTATTTGCGACAATGTGAAAACGACGAGAGACGTAGAGGCTTGCATAGCTCTTCGGGGACCGGACCGCTTAACTTGTTCTTGGCAAGACCTCAATGTTTTCAATCCCCGGGCAACCTCGAAAGAGACCCCCGGGAGGGGACCCCGAGAACATGGTTGGTTGCGAGTCAAGAGAGATCAAAACCAGATTAGGCCAATCGAGTGAAATCAAGACTAATGTTGCCAGACAGAAGAATTGCTTCCTAAGATCAAGAACTTGCAGGCTAGAGCATAATGCTAAAGTAGAAGGCAACTTCCCTGAGAACTTATTGGAATTTGCACTCAAAGAACTCTAGTTTGTCAGATTCTCCCAACACTTAGAATGAACACCATAAAAGTGGTTACTGAATCAGAATTAAGGATTTGAGATTGGAAAGCTTACTGAGCTCAGGGCTTAACTGGCCAGATAAGTTATTGCAGAGACTGAAAGCTGCTCCAAAGATGAGATTAAGAAAGATTCCCAGGAAGCTGTCCTGAGAAGAAATTGGAACCAAATGGAGCTCCTTGAGTGAGGATGAGCTGCAGTATCAATCCCTCGAGTCCCCCGCAAACGGTTGCTGGAAATCCAAGATTCTGATCTTCTTGGAGGTGCTGCAAATGTGGGAATCAAGAGCACCAGAAAATGAATTGTTGCCACATTATAGCACAACAAGGTTTGGGAATTCACCAAAGCCAGTGACGGTCTCCAGTGAACAAATTGCTGGAAATGTTGAGTGTGTGGAGTGATTCCAATTCCAGCCCATTCAGTGCCCTCCCCGACGCTCCATTAAAGGAATTGTGGCTCAAATCAGAACCTCAGCTGCTTCAATTCAGAGAGGTCCAAGGGAAACTCACCTCCAAGATGGTTGTGTGAGAGGTCATAGAACCTGCAACTTATCCAAATTTTGCAGAGAAACAGAAACTGACCCTTGTAAGCCTGTTCCTGGATAAATTCAACTTCACCACTCTCCTTGCAGGTGAAGTGGAGTTATAGTTATCATCATCTTCACAGCCAACACCATCCCATTTGCAGCAAACTGGAGGGTTCAGACCATGTTGAAAGAATGGAGCCTCCTGTCAAGTTGCCTGCAAATTTCTTCAAGGCTTGAAAATCATTGGATGGCAATTCTGGTTGGGATTGAAGACCCAAAGATGAGCAAAAGAAGCAAGCCAGAACACCCAATTCAGAAGACTCATTGGGTAAATTTCTCAGACCACTGCTTCTGAAACTCCAAGGAAATTGTACATATAGCAGAAGAAATTTAGGCAAGAAACAGCTTGAATTGGTGTTTCAGCTGCTTTCCAGAACTGAGAAGATTAACAAATGAAGAAACTTTCCACCCAGAAATACAAACCATAAAAAATCACACTCAGATCCCTAGACCAGAAATTCAAGACCCACATCCCAAAACACCTCAAACCCACAAAACATCAGCTTCTAATTCAAGCAAGTCCTACACCACAAACCAAGAACCTCAATCCCTATACCAGAAATAAAGAAATCAAGTCCAAGCCCCTGTAGATTCTATGGAAATGAAAGCAGCCTTCTTTATTAAAAAAATTATATGGGCATATACATTTTTTATCACACATCACTTGCAAGAGAAGCAAGCACAAGTTTCAACAGGAAATGATTGCTTCACTCCTCAGATTTCACTCACGTCATACCACAGAAAGATGGGCGAGAATCCAAAAAAAGGAAAGTGAAGAACAAGGAAAAAGAAGAAAAAGCAAAATCTTGGGGTGCTATTCTTATCTAAGCTGATAAATCATGGATGGAGATTGAGACTTCAAATCAGAACAACAGCTGGGAACAAACAACAAAAGAACCATCTCCCTCACGGGCTGAAAAGACAACGAAAAGGAAGGGGGGTGCTTATATTCATTATGCTTTGGAAAAGCCGCGACTATTATATAAAACTTGTTTTAGAGACAAAACAAAAAGAAACTGGTGGGGACTGATTTGGAATGGTGACATAAATGGGGGCTGACTTAAATTTCTTGACTAATTTCATAAAATCCACCTAATACAACAATTCAACATCCACTGAATAGATACGAAATGCGTGTCAAAGCAGAACTACCCAACAAACCCAGAATGTGAAAGTTCTTACTTTTTAGTTTATTTTTTCCTGGAAACTTTTTAAAGAGTTTGAAACGGGAGAAAATCACAAAAAGTCCGAGGTCCTGTTTATCAGTCTGGGATCACCATACCATCATTATAATATTTTGTCTCTGTCACAAGTTGACAATCCCACATAGAGACAGAAAAAAGGGAGACGATATATTAGAAAATAGTTCAAGTGTCCTCAAACTTGGGAGGGTGGAGATTACAAGTACATAACCGGAGGTTTAATTTTGGCTGCGCGTCTTTACGCCAGGAATGGTGCCGACAATGCTCTCCAACTACCCCCCACTTTTCCAACAATACCGCAGCGGATACACCTAAACACTTTTTTAAGGAAAGGTTCAAATTGCAAAACCGCATACGAATCCTGCCTTTCCACTACATACTGAAATTAGGTCCGGATTATTGTATTCCACTTGTGCTATCTATGGCTTAATTTTATCTGTTATTTGCTCACGGGGTTATTAAGATCGTACTGTGTGTTCCACTGAGACTCACTGTCATGACTTCTCCATTATAAGAGAAATTACAACATGTCACCTGGCCACTGAAAAACAAAAGGTTTGTTTTGCTCTTTATATTTTTATTTTTCGGGGTGATAAAGTCGGGTGTGATTTATTCAATTCATAGTAGAGTAATAATGTATTGGGAGAGTCATGTATAACTCAAAAATACACAAAGACGAAAAGAGCAAATAGCTGAAATTATAATTTTAATGAAAGATAATGAAACAAAAATATATCTCAAAAAGTCCACCAAAACTTTAGTACCTTACTAATAGTTACGTCCAATACTGATTAAGCGACGGCGTAGGGGTGGGTGCCCCCATATCACCGGATAAACCGGCGCCGCGCGGGATAAAAAAATTACATGTCGGACAAAAAAGAATAATATCAACAGACTAACACAAACCTACTATACTACAAAGCAGACGCGAGGCCGCGGACATAAAAAAGATAACTAAATTAAAAATAAACATAAAACAATTACTATCTATATATATATTTCCAATTGGGGTGTTACGAATACCATATGCTACTCCCAAATATTGAGACACACTTTAATACCTGTTGTTTAAGATTTGTAAAAGCTGGGTTTATTTACTAACACAAAATTGTTTCTATTTTATGTTTTCTAATTTCTCAGTTTTTATTTTCAGTTTTCGATTTAGAAAACTTATTTACTAACAAAAAATTGTTCTCTGTTTGCTGTTTTCTAATTTTACAGTTTTCACCTAAAATTTAGTTTAGATAATATTAGTATTTTTTGAGCTAATATTTAAAATATGTTTTTCTTTGAATAATTCAATTGAGTGACATGTATATGAATATATAACTTTTACTTTAAATTCTAATATATGTGAGATTTCAATATCGGATATCTGGACCAAACTTGTATTATGATGTAACATAATTACAAATATTCGAACTAATAATCTATTGAGTTCAATCAAAATGTAAAATATTATATAGAGTTTAATTCTTAATTTTGATAATATAAATAATGTCTAACTTTAAAGTGTAAACAAATAAATTATATTTAAATAAGTAAAGTAAGTAGAAAAGATAGAAGATAGTGATAAGTAAAATAAGATGGTAATAAATGTAATCATAGTAATGTGGTTATAGTGACATATAACTAAATAGATGATAGATAATTCTGTTTTCCATTTCGAAAACAATTTTTAAGTGTCTTTCCAATTTTCCAGAAATTTTCAAAAATTATTTTCAGTTTTCAAAATGAAAAACTATGTTAATAAACATGTTTTCCAGTTAGTAAACGACCCCTAACGTACCAGTTTTGACTAGTGTTCAATAATATAATGGCGAAGTCTATTTTGGGTAATCTGGTCATGAAACACTAATGCATATATGTATCTTTGGATTCACTCTGAATCTTCGTAGGTGGTAGTTTTGTTTTAATTTGT
>VALG01017547.1:23163-47401 GCA_009835305.1 Ipomoea purpurea
AAAGACATCAGATATCAAAGATATACCATATAAATGATGGAGATATCAACACTGATTGATAAGTGAATGCCCGTGCCAATAAGGGGATCGAGGATTTGATTCTTTAGAACTCCCAACACTAACCATAATTAGATATATTTATGAAAGTAAAAAATCAATATCTTTGGGTTTCTCTGTTGCAAAGTGTGTGAGAGATAGTATGTGTCGTATGATGTCTTTGTAACTTTTTTATATACGTTAGATTGATCTTATTAGTATCACTTGTTGTATTGTATTTGTCTTTGCGTTTTTATTGATCTCATACATCTGTATATTTACTTACCAGAGTTGTTCATATCATTAGTATTTATTATTATTTTTTTTGTATTTGTTTGATATCAAACTGAGAGCGTCTATCTTCGTACGACTCTAACGCTAGATATCTATAGTTGGTGTCGGGGAGACAATTTGGCCATGCGCTGGTAACGTCTAGTTGGTGGACAAATGGCATATCGTATATATATCTAGCAGTAATCATTTCTCTTATATACCAATTTTTAAACGACGTACCATTCCCCCAAATTTCTCACTAATCCATGCTAACACATATGCGGAGTATCCCCTACACCCGTGGCCTAAAGAACACTATATCTTATAGAGGGATCTCACATGTATAAAATTACGAATGCTCAGAGTATATAATGTTTTTGATAATTGAGAAAAACAACCAGTTCTTTTACTCGCTAAGTTGGATGCCCTTGATCGAGTGTAAATCATTAGATGACAGCCCCCAACCTGATTATTTGTTAAATAAAGTAATTTATGAAAGTCATCTATCGATGTAGCAACAAAACGATCATAAAGTCCTCATTATCTGGACGGAGACAAGGTTGTTTACCGGGTAGCATAGGTAAAAATCTTTGAAATATAATACGTTGGGGGATAGAAGTATTCATTGTGCTTATATATTGTAGTAATTTGTCATACTATGTAAAATCCTAGTAGATATATTCAGACAGTCATTCAAGATATAGAATCGCATTGACTTAAACGTCCTTGAAAGGAGAATTGATTAATAGTTAAGTCGACCAGAGGGTTTGCAATAAAATCCTCCGCCTATGGCCCTTCCGACAAGCATCACCAGCTAACGCCGGTTTTTCCTTAAAAAAAGGCCCCCCCCCCCCGAGCTATAGGAAGGCGCGCTCAGACGCCGCTAAGACCGTGACATTATTCCCCCCTAACGGCCTCCTGCCTAGGAGATCAAAGGCCGCCCTAGGCCGCCCCGCCTCTTAAAACCCTACAGATAGAATAAATTCGACTCGGTGAAAGTTGTATACCCGAATGCGGCGGACGGTGAGGGCGGAAGGCTGTCTTACGCGCTACACAGTACACGTCGCGAAGCCAGAATCCATGAGAACCTACTTTAGTCCCTTTAGAGAGAATTGGAGATAAGAACTCGATAACAATCTTTCATAGTATCGTACGATATGTGACAAATACGGAGGAATCCATGTGAAAAAATGCAACAGACAACTGAAGACCCAAGAACTACTTTGGTGAAATTAACGCATTATATATAAGCGTACCAGGATACCTCTACAGGCACGAACAATCCCAACCCCCCCTCGCTTGAATCCAAGATTACGCATCAAGACGCCCCGCTGCACACTTAATGCACACGAATTCCTATCTGATAATGACTAATGGCGCGTCGGCGTAATATCTTATACAAATATCTCTCGAACAAACGGATATACTCGTCTCTCGCATCGATGTAAAGAAACAGCTAGAAAATCGCCAACTCACTAGACGTGAATGACATTGCAGAATCCCCTGACCATACGGTCTTTGAACCTATTACACAAAGCAGTTTACATGATTACCGAGCACGTCTGCCTGGGATTCACGCATCGCGTCGCTTTTCTTGTCAGGCGCCGACGCTGGGCATAGCGATTGTGGCCTCCCGTGCCCCTAACGTCGGGGTGCGGCTGCTCAAATGCGAGTACCGTTAGCCGAGTTAAATCAGGCAGGCTGTGTACATTAACCGGCGGCGGTATTGCATCGGCGAGCTGTTGGCACTTCCGCTTACCGACAGCTGTTGTCAAATCGCTCCCGCTGCAGTCTGCCAAGCCGTGGCGATTTCCCCCCCTACGTGTCTCTTCCCTTGCCTAGAGACCGGCGCTTCTAGTAGACCAGCTCTACAGCAAGATATCGACTCATTTCGATCGCGCCACGGCCGGAGAGTGTGGCTCTCCTGACCACGCCTAACTCGGCCTAGAGCTTACCCGCGGACGAGTTTAACCACTCTAAGTTCATGTCGTCAATATAATTGCCACGACGCTGGGTTTATTTAAGTCATATCAAATCACAGCTGCTAGAACTATAGACTTAGCAAGGACGACGCTCTCATGAGTACCGTGGCGACTGTCCCGCACCGTACCGCATACTGCCGTACCGGAGCCTTTAGAATCGCCGAACGGCCTTGGGCGTCCGAGCCCTAGCGCCCGCCTTAGTAGTCTGGACGCAGCGTAACGGATCCTGCGGGCCAATCCAACTAGTGCGCAAAAGCTCGGGGCCCCGGAGCAGGGATGTACGCCGGCTCGAGTTTGACCTCGGACCGCTCTATTATGTCGCACCATCGTCTGTACGCGCTAGTGCGTTACGAGTCTGGTTTTTTTGGGAATGGCCGAGTTGCAACCACACTCAGGGCTGACTTGACCTTGCTGAGAGTGCGTTTTTTTAATCATCTCTCATAATAGTGAGCTTAAAACGGCGAGAGACCTTGATGCGAACATACCATTCGCTTTTTAGGTTAAATGATGTAGAAAACACAATAGAGTTTTGTGAAGATGTATGATGTAACTATAATGAGTGCTGAAACTTTCATGTAATTGTCGATGATACTGGTATGGTAGAGCTGTGTTCGTTGATTTGCGTTGAATCACCGGTATTATGATTGGAATGTTGAAAACATAGCCTCCATGTAATTAAAATCTCAAGAGCGCGCCGGCCGACTCAACGCTAGATTTGGGGGCCGGCCAAAGCAAAGACTCTGAGGGCAATTGTGAGTACGTCTCCGTGTAATGGCTAACTTCAGTACTCAACACCGTAAATTCTGGGTGAAGTTCTAGCTAATTCGTCTTCCCTGGTCCTTGCCTTGTGCGTACGGTCACCGTGTATATGCACTTCCACGGTTCCTGCTAGTGTCCTGTTGTGAGCCATCTCCATTCTATTCCCTCATCTTTAGAGCACGAACCGTAAAGACATCACATAACACAGGTGGTGTGCCAATTGGCGAATCCTACTGAGAGGCACTGAACAAGCACTTGGTAATTCCCTCAGGTATGTCAGCATAGGTTAAGCAGATTGGCACGCGATTTCAATCTTAACCACATCCAACCTAGTTGATTACATGATGTGTATAACCGTAGCCTGACTTCTGTCCCCTAACAGTTTCATCGCGTTGTGCGATTGTGTCGCCATTGAAAGTAATGAATCAAATACTTATAATTTATGCGAGAAAGGGTTATCGTTGCGAGCTATTATTTAATCCTGTGTATAAAATAATATGATAAAGTGAACCCACGAAATGAATGGTGAACTATAGCCCTGAGAGAATGCCGAGCCAGTAAATACTCACTGGGGGAGGCCCGCAGCGATACTGACGTGCAAAACTCAGTTTCGTAATATTTTATCTTGAACTCTTAGGGAGTATATGATATGTTAAGAGCGAGAGATACAAAAGACGATAATAGAACCAGAGACGTAACAATGGGCTAAGGTATACGGTTCCGTCTGATACAGTTTCACCTCTAGTGAATACAGGAACTGGCGCAGAGTTCTAATTTGAAAGTAGTGCTTTATAATCATTAGCCAAAGTAGATTCTATATGATTAAATCGAAGAAGAGAGAAGCATAATTAGTAACGCACCTCCACATAATGAAATTATGACCTCTATTTCAAACTCTTATATATAAGTTTATTGTTTTTTGTTGTGCAATTAAAGGCAGCTATTCGATTGAAGACATCTAACCTGCTAGACATCTGGAAATTAAACTGACAATCAGCAGGCATTATTGGTCCTTTTTTGGTGATATATCACAGAAACTGGCAGCGTACTATATATGATGATCTCATTTATTTATTATAATTTAAGGAACTAGAGGAATTTTAGAGACTGTGGCCAAATTGGCATCAAACTCAGCTGACTTGTTCATCAACATAAAATACGAATCGAATTCTAATTCTCTTTACTAATAAAGAGTTTAGCGATTTTCGTTTTTCTGTAGATCAAAGTACCATTTTTCCGAGGAGTTTGGTCAAATGCAGATGAGATTTTATTACAACATTTACTGTCAATAGAGGATATAATAAAATAAATATCCACTAATATGAGAACGAAGATCACTACTAAAAAAGGATTGTGTGTAATACACTAATAGACATATATACTAAATGCTTTAATTGATAGCCGTAAATCAACTATTGAAAACACCTTACTACTTATAGAAAAATATTGGATGGCGCTTATAATAATGCTTGAAGTATTGTCGAAGCACTTAAAAACTTACTCTGATGGTGTCTATTCCTATAACTTGGTCAACGGTTGGTGTGCAATAAGCTATTGAGACCCAAAGTGGAAGGTGCCCTACGCGCGACTGCTTTATAGTTGCAGCTATGTGTAAACCTTTTAGGCGCTGAGCTGACCTGCGAACGGCAAACTTTAGCTGGCCTAGTGTTAGGCGGTGCAAGATCTTGGTGGTATCGTGCGAAGCAAATATCTTGACAACAAGATTGAGAACTTTTTGAAAGGCCAAACAATGTGTGGAAATCTGAGTTTACCAATGTAAATCACTTAAATGACAACTATGGGGTTAATCGATATCTAAGGAGTTCGATAGTGGAGAATACAAGCACAGACGAGCGACATTTAGGCGCGTATCAATTTTGCTCGAAACGCGATATATTCAGTTTAAATTCCTGAAATCGGGAACGTGGCGTTTGACGGAAACGTATGAAATTCTAATCGAAGACGTGCACGAGGGGCAATAAATTATCGTACCGGAATAAAGCTTGACCTCTATTTTCTGATTAATCAAGTACAATACCACATGCAAAAATATAACCCAAGAGAATAATTCGAGATTCAAGTGTCGGATGGTATTCTGGGACCTAAACGCTCTTGAAGTAAGTCAACCCAGCAAGAAGAATACGTGATAAACAGAAATATCACACCAACTGGTATAGCTAAATTTGTTTTTGCTGGTTCTTTTTTTGATAAAAATTAATCCGAAGGCATTGTAGGTCCCTTTCAGCACTATGAGAATTTCACCAATTGGTCAATTGACTACCAACAGATTACGTCAATTTGGTCACCTCAGTCTTAATGACCACCATAATTTAGTTTACCTTGCATATGGTGGTACCTAAAGGCCTTCTTGCACCCATATTTGCAGAGCACAAATACCTATACAGAGCACGAGGGCGAGATAAGTTGATACGGCTATATTTAAAAAATAGCTCAGTTACTTCGGGAAACTATGCCATCTTATCTGATGTTCCGCCTAGCACAATGGTGCGGTAAGTCCTCGAGTTCTCTGATATACCGTCGGCTGTTTGTCGTAGGGTTTACGGAACTGCTCGTGCTGTGTTTACCGCACTAGGCAGCCCGGCAGCTTCAGATTATGGTCTAGCCACAAAATGCAGTGAATCATGCGCGCTCCGCCTCAGTGCCAGCTATGAGAGGGAACGGCGACTGAGAACGGTTCTTTTCACTGGTTAAAATGAGAGGCCAATCCCCATGGCGTTTAAATACTTCGATGAAAATGATCGAAATTGCAGTTCCATACATCTCAGAACTGGTAGCAAGATTACATATAGGTGAACAATGTCAATATTAAACAAATGCATTGCGATGGTTTATCGTCATATCTTACTTGCCCTGGATATAAACGATATGAATGATTTTTCTGCCAGCACGAATCTGCTCTGAATGCAAGTTAATAATTGTGTTAAATACCTCAAAGCTGGCGCCGACCTGGACGTAAAAACTCGCGAGAGAAACAAATAAAACTTAATTACCTTCACACTATCTTTAAAGGTAATGCCAAACAAAATGGCACTTAAATTTATCGTCGAAATGCAAGAAAGTGAAGTTATAGTGATCTCTGCATTTTTAAGTCTCGAATATAATTAGCCCAGTATATGGTTTGCGACACTTGATGGTTATTGCAATGAGTAGATCCACTACATTAGCTGACACAAACTCAGGTAACAAGAAATGTCCATAATACGTGCGCACCAAACCCATTGAGTAATTTACTGGATAGTCGAAGGACCAAAATTGGACTGAAAGATCCCTAAAATAGTCGAGGGGAAGGACCCAAGCACTGGCTTTAAGAATGATTATTTTCATTGAAGGGTAAGCAATGAAAACAATACAACTTTATGAATGTTTTGAGCTTTAGACAGCTATTTGATTTTATACCGATCCTTTTTGGTAAGATAGTCGACTTTTAAACGTGTTAATTGAACAGTGATTATAGAGGATGCCGGAGAAGCGTAATGTGAAAGTTCCCGAGACTTAACATTATTTTTGAACGTAATAGTTATTACTGAACACTGTAAAATCGGTATGCGTAGTGAGTGTGGCGGAGAGGGACATTTCGCTCTCCTTCTTTTAGACTATGCGACTCATAGTCCTCATCTACAGCTATTACGTAGTAGTGGCCATTCCCGGGCGGAGGAAACAAATACCTAACGAATTTTTTCAACTATATAATCATTGGGAATGGGGAATTCGAACCTAGAGACCTTCTTATATGCAAATAGTGAAGTATGAATTATGAGTTGAGAGAGTGAGGTGGGAGCGAGATTATTTTGCTATTGGGGTGGAGCCAGTCCAATCTGCTTAATAAGCCGATATAGCCTCGCAAAGATTGTCCTCTTTAATTGAGACTTGCGAGAATCTAGTACAGATAAATTTCTCACAGTGTAGAACATAAGAAGAAAGATATTCACCAAATCGAGAAATTATTAAAGTTATTAGTAACCGGTGGCCAAGAGGAAAAAGAGCTGACTCCATATTCAAAATTCTAACCTACCCTAAATCGGTATATTAACAAATAAATGACGAGATAGTGTCAATAGCGACAATTTACCAACAGGGATAATCATCTGTGTTATGAAAAAAAATAATTAGTTCTTTATTTACAGATTAAAGACTAAGACGTTAAGCTTCATTTTTTGAGTCCTTTCTCTAATTAGCAATCTGTCGCAGCTCATAAGTCATTTGAGAAAGGCAGAATTCACCCAAGATGCTTTGCTATCGATCACACCCTCACTCACCTTATAAGTGAGGAATCTTAGATCTGTGAGAACATAGGTGTGGGAACGTATAGTAGTTTACTCCATAACGTTCCAATGTAGCACTGGAAAAGAGGAAGGACACAAGGTTAAGCCTTTAGCTACATACTGATTGTTAAACCCCAGTTATCCGCTGAAAATATACGGTAGAGTAGTGAGTTGATCGATACGTAAGGTGAACGAGAGAGAGAAAGAAGAGAGAGAAGACAGGAGTATGGGGAGAGTAGGGAAAATAATAATTATTTCAGCGACTAAAGTCAAGACAGGGATATGCTCCCATGCTGATGAAGAGAGAGAAGAGAGACAGATGCGCGAGGAAATGCATAAACAAGGTGGAGCCAAATGGAACGAGGTCTCAGAGCAATAATAAGCCAAAATTTGACTGAAAACATTTATCCGGTAAAGAAGTCTATGAAGAATAGTCCTGAAAACAATAGAGTGGGCACTCCATGCAGTAAATGCAACTTTCTCCCAGACTCCCTCCCACCTTCAAGAAAAGAGAAGAAGCTCGCCAAGCACCGGCGAGGCGGCAAAGCATCCCGCGCATTTTGGTGAATCCGCCTCCACTCCCTTGATCTCCCCCTTCGTCTTTCTTCAAGAAAGCTTGCTGCCAACCCTCCTGGGAGCTCCATCACTACAAAACCTCCCCCGTTTCTACTAATTGCCCCAGGTCTCAATAATCGCTCCGCCTCCACGGTTGCGCCGCCTGCAGCCAACGCGCATACCATTCTAGCCCCCAGTGTCCGCCACCTTTACGAGGATACCAGGATGGTTGAACCCTCTGATACTTCGCCCTAGTTCACCTGACTTGGTAATGATTCATCTTTTTCGCGGTTCTTGGGACAAAAAAAACTTATCTTAATTGCATCATTGTTTATTGCTTCCACAGTTCTGTCAATTTCTTTTATTTAATTTGTTTTCTTGATTGTTACATACATCATTTAATGGTATATCATAGAAAATGGACATGTAGTAATTGTACTATAGGATTCTTAGGTTATCCTTTAGTGCTTTGTATTTGATAATTTTCTGCTTATCTTTGTTCCTATTGCAAGAGAGCCAGAGAATATGTGTAGTTGAAGAGCCAATTTCAATTTTTGTGTCCCTATTCTCTGTATATCCTTGGTAATTCGTTCATGATAATGGTTAGTTCTTATTGTCATGTATCGGCATAAGCCTGAAATCTAATTGTGATCTGCTTGTGTTATAATAGTCCAGAGAGTTCGATAAAACCCACCACCGAATTCGTAATTGTTTGATTATATTCATTGGGTTGTAATGTTGTAGTTAACCTGTTACCCACCATTCTATTATGCTTATATAATTGTGCTGAAAACCTCGGTTTAATGGATGCCAGTCAGGAATCCGGGCCAGTTAAGGCGGCGTGTTATCTTGCATCGCTAATGCCAACATCATTCGACAAATTGCAGAGGAACAATCATATGCCATTCAGCCTGTGTCTCCGAGCCAGTTATGGCAGCTCGATGGAGGTACACCATTTATGTTTCGTTTTCGTGAAAAGAATAGTTGCTCAAACTCCAACTTTGTAGGAATTAACTTTTATCACTTCCTGCTGCTTTCTTTGTAGAAATAGCCTAAATTTTAGACTTTACATTATGAGTAAGTTAATATACCGAGTTAATCATTTAACCCATCTGCCCATCATAAACGAAAGTGTAAAATCAAAAAACATAATACATAGTAGTGCCTGGCAGAAAGTCTTCTATATGGATAAACGTTTTATGTAATATAGCCTCCAAGTTTGTATTTTGTTGGTCTATTAACTGCAGATAACCCCTTACAATCCTGCAATGACGCCTTCGAGCTCTATAGATTATAAGGGGAAAATTACGGAGACAGGTTATAGTCTCAAAACGTCCACCGAACTGCTTAAGGTGCTGAATCGAATCTGGATCCTGGAAGAGCAGCACGCGTCGAATATGTCCCTTGTGAAAGCGTTAAAGAAAGAGCTTGAGCGTGCTCATACCCGTATCAAAGACTTGGTGCGGAATCAGCAAACCGAGAGGCACAAAATGGATGAAGTGATGAAGCAGATTACGGAAGAGAAACTGGTAAGGAAAAGCAAGGAGCAAGATTGGATGAATGGTGCTTTGCAGTCTGCGAGGGATGAGCTGGAAGATGAAAGGAAGCTAAGAAAACGGTCAGAGAGCTTGCATCGGAAGCTAGCTCGGGAGCTTTATGAAGTGAAAACGTCTTTTTCTGGTGTCTCGAAAGAGTTGGAAAACGAGAGGAATTCTCGTGAGCTTTTGGAAGAGCTCTGCGACGAGTTTGCCTGGGGTATTCGGGATTATGAACAGGAATTTCATTCCCTGAGGCAGAAATCTGACAGGAACTGGACAGGAAGAACAGACAAAGATCGCCTAATTCTCCATATTTCTGAATCATGGCTTGACGAAAGGATGCAAATGAAGCTAATCCCCAAGAACAATGGTTCTGCAGTGGAAAAACTAAGCTCCGAAATCAAGACCTTTCTTGAAACTAAAAGTTCTGGTAAACCCACCTATCGCAGAAGCTCTCTCGAGTCCATCCCTCTAAATATGGCTACTAGTGCCCCTCGAGACGAGGGAGATGAAGATGATTCTAGTGGTAGTGATTCACATTGTTTCGAGTTACAAAAAGAAGCCGAGGAGCATGATGTTGAAGAAACGCTGAATCAAAACTATCCAACACCAAAACTTGCATCCCAGAATAAGAGTCGAAGTCCATCCAATTTGCAGGTTAAGTTTCAAGCCCCGGTCGATGATTTGAAACAGGGAAAAGAAACCGAAGAAAATCTAGCCGAAACAACAAGCCCTTCAAAGAAATCTGGTATGCAGCACGAGACTACAGAAGAAGAGAATAGTTCCGACAGAAAGAACAAAACCAATGGACTAAACTCGAACCACGTTATTGGCGATATGATAAGAAGCCACTACCTTTCTTCAGGAAATGGAGATATCCGACCTGAAAACGACAACAGTGTGGCTTCCTTCAACAATCCCGTCTGGAGGGCCAGTCCAGTCCGGCAATGGACAGAGATGCTCCCGAGCCACGAGAACGAAATATGTGAATCATCTTCAAAGCTGCCTCTCGAGTGTAAGGAGAGTACATTGAAGGCAAAGCTGCTAGAAGCAAGAGCACGAGGTCAGAGGTCACGTTCGCGCCTAAAAGGTTCGAAGATTTCCTTATAATTTTCTGTGATTCATAGGTTGAAAGAGAGAACCTTGTCTGCCTCTTATGGTTGCTATGAATCTGTTGTAATAAGTGTGTGAGTTGATTATGCTATACTATACTTTGACATGGAGATCATACTATACAGATGTAAATTGTGCTTATAAACGCATTCCTAACTTAGTTTTCATAATATCAATCTTAGAGATCCTTTATTTGCCTCTGCTTGCTCTATAATGTTACTATTTAGAATCAGGGCCCGTTTTTAGATTTCTGTGGCCTGTTCGAGTAAATAAATAAGGCCTACTAAAATTAAAATCTTTAAAACTAATACCGTAATTTTATTATCAAAATATGTAACACAAAAAAATTATCCGTGCATCGCACGCACACTGCACGGATAATTGGACAATTATTTGCTCGAATTCAAGCAAGGATAACATAAAGAAACATAATCGATACAACCCATTTAATCAATTGCACTATATAATATTCGTCTTTATAAATTAAAGATTATAACAAATCTTTTTCGTGTAACGCACAAGTAAAAATAGACATATTATGGAATAATAATAATAGTGTACACAAGGTTCACTAGACCTCAAAGTTAAAATATAATAAATGCATGTTCCTACCATTTTTTATAAAGCCTTTTAGGTTTAATTAAAAACTTTTAATTTTTATTTCTAAACTAACTAGGTAAAAATAAAATATTAAGCTTCAAAAATTTAGGACCCCTCTAAAATTTGGGACCATGTGCGGTAGCCCAGCTTGCACAGCCCAAAATTCGGGCCTGCATGCAACCAGCCGCTAAACCACGTCGGAGGACCTAATCAACATAATGGCCCTGTTTGGTAAAAATTTGGCCTATACATCAATTTTGGTTTATTTGACGACTATTAATTGTTTGATTTAGTTAAAATATCAATATAAGTGTTTGGTTAATTAGCTTTATGCAATTTCAAAATGCTAAAAATTAAAAAGCTACTTCAAACAACTTTTTCAATTTTTTTTTTTTTTTAAAAGAAATTATACCAAACAGCTATCACTAACAGCTAAATTACCAAACACTTTTCTACAACAACTAATGTTATCAACTAGTTATACCTTCTAATTAACACAATCAGCTAACAGCTAACATCCATTTACCAAATAGGGCGAATGTCTGTTACATACAAGCTCATACAAACCTCATATGTACTCATATCAACATATAAGTTTGACTAGTTGGGCTCAAAGCTTATATAACACATGTAGGCTAGGATGATAAAACACTTGGGCTCCAAAAATAATTATTAGGCCTTAGGGATTAAAACCCATTTTGGGTTTAGGCATATTTTGTACCAAAAATATTGGTTCACTAAAATAGGTAAACCCGAGCCCGTTTTAAAATAAATAGTTATCTAAATATTTTTATTAAAAATATTTATTATCGGGACTATAGTTTATTTTTAGGAAAATACCGGGTGTCACAGGTGTCCTCTGGGCCGACCCACGTACCTCCTTGGAGCCCCTCCGCGAGGCGGGCCAGCGTCACAGAAGCTTGTTCAAGGGCCACTGCCTCCTCCTAGAAGAGAGCGAGATTCGGAGGAGGGGCGGCGGGGGTCCCCGACGTGCCATTGCGGTGGATGGGTCTTTGGGCCGCTGCGCCTTCTCGGGGAAGGCGGAGGTGGGGTCGGCACCCTTCAGGTCGCCTCCGGGACGACCCACGTACCTCCTTGGAGCCCCTCCGCGAGGCGGGCCAGCGTCACGGAAGCTTATTAAAGGGACACCGCTCCTCCTAGAAGAGTAGGCTAGATTCGGCAGGAGGTGTGAGTGCGGCGGGGGATACCCCGACCTTCCAGTTGATGACGGTATAGGTTATGGTAGGATAAGTGAGCTGAGCGTTCCTTTTTAGCATAGTCGCGCATCTCTCTGAAATTTTATAATTTGATAGGTGGTTTCCACTAGGGACGCCCTACAACCTGATCTGCAAGCCTGACACGATACGTGGATGTGCCAACCTCTCCAGGTGAAGCGGGCCCTGGCGATTGGGTTGACCTCTCCTTTAATACGCTCCCATCAATTAAATGAACAGTAGGGTGCTTGCCACTCCCCAATTATATAAGACGAGTAATCAAATAATCTCTCTGCCAAACGATTGCTCCAAGCCTATGTACCTAGAGGTGGTTCAGGTCAGACATACGTCAGTATGTAACGATACGTTCTTCCCCTACGACCTGCGATATGCTCAAGACGTCTTGTTTAGATAATGTCATATAAGCCTTGCGAAAGTTTGAGTTACAATGATAGGAGAAATACTAAACCCCGGATGATAAGATAAACTGTGATAGTAAACGGGTTAAGTCAGAATGAGATTAGATAAGAATATCAAATAATGTAAGTGCGTATGTAACTGAGAGAGACAATTTTAATAGTGGTTCGGAAGTGGCGTAATCTTCTAGTCAGCCTTTTTCCCTTTCACGTCTAGGAGAAATTCACTATTTTCACACACGTTACAATAGTGAATAAGTGCTACACACAAGCCATTCTTACCGGATGTCTTGCACACAGCTAACACCAATACAGAGTAGTTTCGCACACAGCAACTCAACTTCGAGTATTTGCACACAGCTATACTCAACGCCAGAACTAAGTGTCTTTGCACACAGCTACACTTAGCACTACGAGGTGTATTTTGCACACAGCTACATCCTAGAGTATTTTGCACCACAGTATACTCTTTTCTACAATTTTTACAAATACATAGGAATTGTGTGGTTTTCTCTCATCAACTAGATTACAGAATATGTTCAGACTAAGTCTCTTTTGAATAATTTTGAGCAATAGCACTTTTGAATTTGCAACTTGTATTCTATCTCTGTTTCTCCGTATTCACCTCTCTTGATATATATTATTCTGTTGTATCTGGTTGTATCTTTTTTTCAAGTCTTCAGTGGCTTGTTTATAGACTATCAATAATCCGTTTGGTGGTTTATGATATTTGATTTTTTGAATCTGTCCATAGCTGTATTGTTTGACAGTAGTAGATCTTCAATTTTGATTTGATTTGTCCACTTGCCCTGACAATAGTAATATTTTATCACAACTGTTGATTTTCTAGTTGTTTCTTAAAATATTATTTAATTGTCAATTTGAATATCCAACGAATCTTTGAAATAATTCATCTGATAGAATTTATTTCTAGGATAAGTTTTTTATATTCATGCTTCATAAATATATTTCGTTCTTGATCAATGTTTTCAAGGCATTTTGGATCTTGTGGCATGTGGTAGATTTTTTTTTTAAAGAAATTAGATTTCCCTTTTTCCCCCCCGAAAAAATTTTTTTATCCATTTTTTTTCTTTGACATCCCCCCCCCCCTGGCTTCCCCTTTTTTTTTTTTTTTTCAAAAACAAAAAATTGGTTTGGGCTTCCTTTTTTGACTTTTGAACAAAAATCCCGGGTGCCTTTTCCCTTTTTCTGAACTTTGAAAACCCCCCCAACCTTTGTTGCTTCCCCCCCTTTTTTTTCCACCGATACCATTTTGTGCATTCCCTTTTTTTTTTTTTGGACGACATTTTGGGTTTGCCTTTTTTTCTTTTTTTTTTTTTTGAAAAAAAATTTGTGCCCCCCCATTGGTGCCCCCCCCTCCCTTTTTTTTTAGGTTTTGGGCGCAATTGTGGGGGGCCCCTTTTTCCTTTTTAAGGTGGGGGGGGGCCCTTCTGTGGTGGCCTTTTCCCCTTTTTTTTAGCCATTTTTGGGGTTGGCTTTTTTTTCTTTTTTTCCAAGATTTTTTTTTTTAATTGGGGTTTTTTTTTTCACCAATCCCCCAAAAATTGCTTTTTTTTTTCCTTTTTTTTTTTTTTTTGGTTTAGGAAAACCTTGGGGGTGGGCTTTTTTTTTTTTTTTTTTTTCCCTTTTTTTTTTTTTTTTGGAACCCGCATTTTTTCCCGTGCCTTTTTCCCCCTTTTTTTCCCCAAAAATCAACAAAATTTTGTGGCCTTTTTTTCCCTTTTTTTTTTTTTTTTTTTTTTTGGAAAACCCCCGGCAAATTTTGTTGCTTCCTTTTCCAGATGGGGTTAAAAAAAAAACATTTTGTTTTTGGTCTTTTTTTTGGAGGCCCCGCCCATTTTCGGTTTGCTTTTCCTTTTGGGGCCCAACCACCAAAATTTTTGGTTTTTGCTTTTTTTTCTTTTTTTTTTTTTTTTTCAAAAACGCACCAAAAAATTTCAAAAGAAAAAAAAATGCCTTCTCCCCCCTTTTAGGCCACCACCATTTTTGGGGTTGCTCCCTTTATTTTTTTTTTTTTTTTCAAGCAATAAAATATCCCCAAAAATTGCCCTCCCCCCCCTTAAAAAAGCAACCAAACAATTTTTTTTGGTTGCTTTTCCCCTTTTTTTTTTTTTCCAAAACAAGGCACCATCCCATGCCCCCCCCTTTTTACAAGGGCAAAACACAAATTTGTGGGCTCTTCTTTTTTTTTTTTTTTCGAAAAAAAATTTTTCCCTGGGGGCCCTTAATAAAAATAATTTAAAAAAAATAAAGGTTCCCCCCTTTTTTTTTGGGGGGAAAAAAAAAAATTTTGGGGAAAATTCCTTTTTTTTTTCCGGGTTTTATTTTTATGAAAAATCCGCTTTTTTTTTTTTTTTTGGGAAGTTAAGGGGGACCCCCCTTTTAAAACAAATTTTTTTTTTTTTTTCGGCCCGTTTTAAAAAGGGCCCCCCCCTCCCCATTCCCGGTTCCCAAAAATTTTCCTTTTTTTTTTTTTTTGCAAACCATTTATATTTCCCCCCCTTTTTTTTTTTTAATGGACCCCCTTCCAACCCCCCTTCTTTTTTCCCAAAAACGGGAAAAGTGGAAAACTTTTTTTGAAGGACCCCAAAAAAATTTTAATTTCCCCCCCTTTTCCCAAAATTTTAAAATTTTATTTTGTTTTTATCCCCTTTTTTTCCCTTATTGGTAAAAGAATTTTTTTATGCCCCCCCTTTTTTTCTTTTTTGGATTTTTCTTTTTTTTTTTTTTATTTTATCTTGGTGTTCTGTGTGGTTTTCCCCCCCCTGATTTTGTTGTCTCGCTGCGTTTCCCTCAAAATGATTTCGAGGTGCGGGCCTCCCCTTTTCTGTTGGATTCCACAGTCAAAAGGCTCTATCTTACCTCTCTCTAAGGACACACCTCAACCCTTCAACAGAAGATGGCGGAATGGGTCGACTCTGTGTAGAGCATCTGAGTGAGGAAACAGCATGGTGCCTGCTTTTCCCTCTGGGATTCTCTATAACCAAAAAAACCTTGATTATGTAAAATCTAATAGAGAGGAAGAGATCTCGCCCCTGTAAGACCAAATCCAACCCGCCCCATTTGCGGTGGTTTAGTGGAGGTGAATCAAATCTGAGAGATCACACATCCCGCTGACCTTAAAGAAAGCGTGTCGTTGCTTTTCTAGTGTGTCGCGCGCTCCTGACGGACCATCCCACAAAGGGTTGTTGGTTGTTCACTGGGTGGTTAACCTAAACCCCAAACCGCAAAAATACCCCCGGTTAGCCTTTCCCCCCTTTTTTGGGGAGAGGGGGTTTTTTCTGGACACCCCTTTTTTTTTTCCCCGGCCAAAAAAGCCCCCAAAACAATTGGCTTTTTTTTTTTGGGGGAAAGGGCCCCCAAAAAGGGGGCCCCCCTTTTTTTTTGTCCAAAGCCTTTTCCCGAAAACCAACAAAACGTTCGTGGGGCCCCCCCCCAAAAAAATTGGAAACCTAAGGGGGGGTTTTTTTTCAGGCACTTTTTTTGGACCCCCCAAAAATTCCCCCCTTTTTTTTGGGGGGGCGCGGGTCTTTTTTTTCTCCCCCTCTTTTTTGTTTCAGTGGGGACCTTTGGGGGGCCGTTTTTTTTTCTTTGGGTTGGTGCCCCCAAAAGAGCCTTTTTAGTTTTTTTTTATTTTTTTACAAGGCCGGGTAAAAGACCACTTGGAACCCCACTTGGTTTTTTAAGCGATTTTTGGGCAATAGGGTCCCCATCCCCTGAAAAAAACCATGGGGATTTTGGTTTTTTTCGATTTTGGCCCCCCAATTTTTTTTTGGGGAAAAATGCGCAAGGTAAAAGAAGGTTTTTTTAAAAAAAATTAGTAAAAAGTTTAAAGTAAGGAGAGATTTTGGGAGAAAGGGCAAATGAAGCACTTGTTTTCCCCAAACCTGGGGGGTGTGCCCAAAAAAAAATTAAAAATTTTTGTAAACAGCAAAAAAACTTTTTGAAACCCCTTGTATAATAAATTTTCCAAAAAAATTCCCCAAAAGTTTTCGGTTTACAAGAAAAAAAAAGTTATCAAAAGTATATATCAAAAAACAGGGGGGAAAAAAGGGGGGGTAAAAAACACAAATCTTTCCCCCTTTTTTTGCTTTTTTAAATTTTAAGGGAGAAAGTATTTCCTTTTTTTTTTGAATTCCCCCTCTAACCTTTTTACCAAGCTTAAATGCCCCCATGTTTTTTTTTTTTTTTCCCTTTTGGAAAAAGTGTGGGCCCCCCAAATTTTTTGAACATTTATGGCCCAAATTTTTGGAAAAAAGTGTTTGGGGGCCCGAGTTTTTTTTTTTCCGGAGTTAAAATTGCTTTTGGAACCCTTGGAAAAAAAGGTTTAAAGTTATTTTTCCCTTTGGTTTTTTTTTTGTCCCCCTTGTTGGGGGGGGGGGGTTTGTTTGAGGTTTTTTCCCAAAGAGTAATATGCTTTTTTTTGAAACTTTGAAAAAAGGGTAATGCCCTGGAGTTCCCAAAAAAGGGGGTTTTTTATGTTGGGAACCTGGGGAGAAAAGTTGAATGCCGGGAGTTTTTTTCCCCCGAAAAAAGTAATGTTTTTTTTTTTTTGAAAAAAACTGGAAAAAAAAAAAGTTACAATGGCCCGAAGTTTTTCCCCCCGAAGTTAAAAATAATTTTTGACAACTGGAACAAGTTTTAAAATGCAGAAGGTTTTTTTCCAAAAAAAAAAGTTTAAAATTTTGAAACCTTGGGGAAAAAGTAAATGCCCCCGAGTTTTTTTTTTTTTTTTTTCCGGGAAGGTATTGGCCGAAACTAGAAGTATTCCCTTCTGCCTTTGAAAGGGCCCCCCTTTTCCCCGAAGTTTTTTTTTTTTTTTAAAAAAAAAAATGTTAAGCCCTTTTGTTCTTTTCCTTTTCATGAAGGGGCTTTAAAATTAAATGCAAAAAAAGCCTTTTTTTGAATTTTTCCTTTTCCCCCAAAAAGAGGGGGCCTTTTTTTTTTTTTTTCCCCCCCGGTTTGTTTTTTTTTTATTTTTTTCCATAAATGGCCCGGGGGGTGTTCCCCCCCCTTCCGCAAGCGCAAGTATTAACGCAAAAGCTAATAATTAAAATTAACTTTGCAGGACGGTGTTTTTCCCACCCCCCAAGAAAAATGAAATTTTTTTTTTTTTTCCCGGCGAGGATTTTTTTTTTTTTTTCCCCCCGGGGGCACAAAGCCCTATTTTCGTTTTTTTTCAATGCAGAATATTTTTTTCCCAGCAGCCAATTTTTTTCTTTTTTTTTTTGAAAAATTTGGGAAAAGAACCCAACTTATTTTATTTTTTAATTAGTTTGGTGAGGAGGTGGGGGGGAAAGGGGAAAAAAAATCTTTTTTTTTTCCCCAACCAAAAAAAAACCTTTCCTTTTAAAAAAAATTTTTTTTCCTTTTTTTTTATTTTTTTAATTTTTTTTTAAATTTTCCTTTTTTTTTTTAAATTTTTAATTTACAGGAAAAATGGGGTAATCGGGGGGAACCCAAACCAATTTGTTTTGGTCCCAAGGTTTTTTCCCCAAAAAAATGAATTTTTTCCCAAATTAAATTTTTTTTTCAAAATAAATAAAATCAAAATAAAATTCCCAATTTTTTTCCCTCAAAATTATGTTTTTTAAAATCCCAATATAATTTTTTTTTTGAATTTTTTGGGGGGCCCCCCCCAAAGACAGGTCCCCAACCCCCGCTAAATTTAAAGGGCCCCAAAAAACCCCAAATTTTTCCAAAAATCCCAAGCCCCCAAGTTTCCCCTGGGTCCCCCGGACTCCAAAAATTTTTAAAAAAATTTTAATTTTTTCCACCCCCAAACTTTTTTGGGGGCCCGGAAATAAAAAACCCCCCAACATCCCAAAAAATTTTAAAACAATTTTTTTTTTTTTCTATTTTAAGCAAATTTTTAAACCTTAATTAAAATGTAAAATTTTCCCCAAATTGGGGCCCCAATTTTTTTTTTAACTTTTAACCCCAAAATTTTTTTTTAAATAATTATTTTATTTCCCCAATTAACCATTTTAAAATTTTAAAAGTTAAATTTAAATTTTTTTTAAGACCAAAAATTCAAAATTTTTTTATTTCCCCCCACCCCGGGGGTTTGGGGGCAAAACAAAAATACTTATTTCTTTTTAAAGTTTTTTTTTTTCCAATGCTTTAAAAACAAAAAAAGTTCAAAAAAAAAAATGCAATTTAACCCCCATAAAATTTACCATTTACATACATACATAACATGCCCCCCCTTACAATTTTTTACAAATTTTTTAATTATACCATTGCCATGGCCAAAAAATTGCATTTGCATACATTTTTAACAAAAAATATAAAATTTAACAATAAAATGCAATTTCAAAATACAAATGTTACAATTTGCAAATTTTTGGCTTTTTTACCATACAAAATTAACATTGCTCCCATAAACTTTTTTTTTTACAAAACCCCAACCAATACATTTACATTAACAAATAAACCATTACACCATTTACCCTGGTTTAAGTGGTGTTTTTTTTTTAAAATGTTTTTTTTTTCCCCCAAAACCCCATAAAAAAAGTGTTTAATTAATTTTGAAAACCAAATATTTTTTAATTAAAAAAAATTGGGCAATATTAAACAAAGATAAAGGTTTTTTTTTTTTTTAGAGGGTCCTGTCCCGGTTTTCATTTTGGGAATTTTTCCCTAACAGAATTGGGTTATTTTTTTGGAAAATCCCAATCCCCCCAGAAAGGAAGCAACACCAAAAGAAAGGAAACTTTTTTTTTTTGACCAAAAAAAAAAAAAACTGAAAGACTTCCCTTTTTTTTTGGAAATTTTTTTTTTTTTTTAGGAAAAAAACTGTTTTTTTTTTTTTTTTTTTTCCTTTTTTTTTAAAGAAAGGGCTTCCAAAATAACGGCGGTTTTTTTTTTTTTTTTTTTAAATCAAAGAAACCAGTTTAAGTGGGGAAAAGGGAACGATTCCAAAGCCGCCGTTAAAAAAATCCTTTCAAAGAAGGTAATTGGGGGAACCTTTTTAATCCTGCCTTTAAGAAAAAAAATTTTAACAATTTTCCATTCCTTTTTTAAAGTCTTTAATTCCTTTTTTTTTTTCTTTACCAATCAAAGAACATTTCTATGGAAAGAAAAGTTGTTTTTTATTGAAAGAATCCTAATAAAGTTTAACCAAAAAGAAACAGAGTTTTTCTTTTAAAAGAATAAACTTTTTAAAAGGGGGTTTATTAAACGAAAACGACCGAAAGAAATAAGAAAAAAAAAAGAAAAAAGAAACCACTCCCAAATTTTTTTTTTTATTCTTGGCCGTAGATTGAAGAAAAAAAAAATTTTAGATTTTTTCTTTTTTTTTGAATCTTTTTGAACAATGCAATCTTTTCTTTTTCCCAAACAACAAATTTGTTTTTCAAGGTTTGAATTTTTAAAGAATGAAAAAAATGAAGCTTGGGAAAAGAAAAAAAATTTTTAAACTTTTTTTGCCTTTTTAAAAAAAAGAAAAGGACAAATAAAAAGGGATTCCAAAAAACACTTTTGTTTTTTCTTGTTTTTGGTTTGGGGTTTAAACACTTTTTTTTTTTTTAAAAAATTAAGAAGCGTTAAATTTGGAAAAAAGTTTGAGACTTACATTCAAAGAGTTTTTTTTTGGCTTTTCTCAAGTTGGGAAGGGAAAAATTTTTTTTTTTTTTTTTTTTTCATTTGGAACTTTTCTTTTGTAAAAAAAATATGGCAAATGGGGACTTTTTTCTCCATCTTTTTTCAACAAATCCACTAAAAACTTTTGTTTGTTTTTTAAGACCCCTTTGGGTTTTTTTGTTTGAAAAAAAACCTTTGGTTGTGGGGGCCAAAACTTTTGGGTAAGAAAAAATTTAAAATTTTGAATATTCTTAACCTTTTTGTAAAAAACATTTTGGATTTTTTTTTTTTTTTTTAAAAAGTTGAACAAAATTTTTTTTTGTTGGAATTTTGGGACGCCTTAAATGTGAATTCGGTTACCCCCCCGCAAGATTTTTGTAGATTAACACACCGGTTTAAATTCGACCTGGGTTTTTTAAAAAAAAACACCTTTTTTTTTTTTTTGTTGTACTTTTTTTGAAAATCGTTTTTTTTTTTTTGTTGTGGCTATCTTCTTTTTTTTTTTTCTTTTTCTCAACATTTACTAAATTTTAAACTGGATTTTACCCTTCTAAAAAAAATTTGAAAAATTCAAAATTCAGTATGAAAAAAACTTTTTGATTTTTCAGTCAAGAACCTTAAGTTTCTTTAATCGAGTTTTTTTTATTCTAAATTGAAAGGAAAATTTTTGCCAAAAAAATTTTTTTTAAAAACTTGTGGTAATTAAGAGCTTTTTTTTTTTTTTTTTTTTTTTTTTTTTAAAGTCCCTTAACAAAATTTTTAGTTGACACTTTTTTGATTTCCGAAAAAGGGGCTATTTTTAAAAATTAAGTTTTTTTTGCAAAATTCTTCCTTTTTTTCTTTATTTTTTTTTTTTTTGTGCAAAAGTTTTTCCTTTGTTTCTTGTTTTTTTTTTTTTTTTGGGTTTTTTTGGTTGGCCTTGGTTTTGGGTAATTTCCAAAAGGAAATTGGAAACGCAAAGTTAATGAAACCACCAGAACCTAAGAAAATGGTTCAAAAACTACTTTTTTAAAAAACTTTCTTTTTTTTCTTTTTTTCCTGGAAGGCCTTTTTTTTTCGGTAAAAAAATGGAGATTTTAATTTAACCATTTTTTTTCAAGCGGCAAGGTTTTAAACCATAAGTAGGGTTTTTTTTTTTTTTTTTTATCGCACGTCCTAACTTTTTGGCGGTGGAAGGCACCTACTGGCTCCGAAAAAATTAACAAGACAGGAAAAAGTTTTTTCGGAATGAAATTTAAAAAAAACCTAATTTTTGGAAGAAACCCCTTTTGGACCTGACCGAAGAAAAAATCGAAAATGCCTCTGATCTTTTGAAACAACAAAGCAAAAAAAAATTTTTTTTTAAAACTCCAAATTTTTGTTTTTTTTTTTGGAATCTTTTTTATTTTTTTTTTTTTTTTTTTTTTTTTTTCAAATGAAAAATTTGGTTTTTCACAACTTTTTTTGTTTTACAGGAGTTTGGGAAAAGAGGCTTTTTTTAAACGAGGTTTATTGGGAAAAATTCCTTTTTTGAAAAACCAAAAGGTTTTTTTTGAAAGGTAAACGCAAGTTTGAAATTGGTTTTCAAAAAGCAAAAGTCAAAAAAAAAAAGTTTTACAAAAATGGTGGGGCTTGTTTCAAAGAAATATTTTTGTCCGAAGCAAAAAACCTTTCCCAGATGATTTTTGAAGAACGAAAACAATTTTCGACCTTTTTTTTTTTTTCACAAAGTAAATGAGTTTTTTTCAGAAACTTTTTAAAAAAAAATTGAACCGTGCCACTTCAGTTTCTTTCTCTTGGGAAAAAAACAATTTTTTCAAAACTTTTTGATGAAAAAAAAGTTGGGGTTCAAAAAAAAAGGAAATTTTTTTTTTTTTTTAGATCTTTTTTTTTAAAAAACCTTATAAAAAAGATTTTCACCGCGAATTTTTGAAAGTAAAAAACTTTTTTGCTTTATTTTCAAAAAAAAGGAAAACACAAACAGGTTTATGGGAAAAAAGAAAAAAGAAAACCTTTGTTTTTGGAAAAAAGAACTCCAAAGGGAAAAAAGCTTTTTTTTTTGCAACAAACAAAAATATGAAACTGGACAGTTTTTTTTTTTTTTTTTTCTTTTGAAACTTGAATGATTGAAATAAATTTTTGTTAAAAAAAAAAAACCAGAAAAGGAAGTAGTAAACTTTTTTTTTTGTTTTTGGCTTTTTTGGGCCTGGAAAATCGAGAAATCTTTGAAACAATAGCAATGGAGAATTTTTAGAGAAATGAAAAACCCTTTTTAGTTTTCTTTTTTATTTCTTTTTCCTTCTCAAAACAAAACAAACCGAAAAAAGGAAAGGAGGAAAAAAAGAAAAGAGAAAAGAATTTAAAGAAACTAAAGGGGTTTTTTTTTTTTTTCTTTTTTTTTCCAAATCAATCCTATTTCCTTTCAAATCCTATGTCAAAAGATTTCTCCGAATCAGCCCCTCAAGCCCACAAAAAAGCTAACTTGACTTTTCCCTTTTTTTTTTTTCTGGATTTTTTTAAACCATTAATTCTATCATCAGTTCCAAGAAAACTTCCAAGTTTTTAATAATGGTTTTTTGTTGCAAGCTTCCAATGAAGGTTTTTTTTTCTCCAAACAAAGTTTTTCTTTATTCAAACTGGTTTGTGTTTTTCCTTTTTGGAAATTAAAGCAAGTTTTAAACTTTTCTTTTTCATTCGAAATTCTTTTTTTTTAGGTTTTTTTTTAAAGAAAATTTTTTTCTAAAGAAAATCTTTTTTTTTTTTTGACAAAAAAACTTCTTCTTTTTCCATCAGAGTGAAAAATGGTTTTCCAAAGAACTGAAGGGCACGGTTTTTTTTTTTTTTTCAATTTTAAAGTTTTCTTTTAAAACTTTCTTTAAAACTTTGTTGGAAGGTCCGAAAAAAATTTTGGTTTTTTTTTTTTCGTCTTTTCCATCATTTTCTTTTTGAAGTGGGCTTTTTTCGAAATTTTCTTGACAGCACAAAATTTTTTTTTTTAAAAAAAACATTTTATTTTTTTTTGGACTTTTTTTTGCTTTTTTTTTGAAACAAATTCAAAAACGTGGTAAAACCTTTCCCCCAAACCTGGTTTTTTTTTCAAAAAAGGATTTTTTCCCAAAAAATACCGTTTTTTTTAAAAAGCTCTTTTCACTTTATTCCCCTTTGTAAAATTTTGTTTAGAAAAACAAAATTTTTCCCCCAATGAAAAAGATTCCAAACAAATTTTTTTTTTTGAATTTTTTTTTTAATGCTTTTTTTTGTTTTGTTTTTTTTCAAAGTTCAGAAAGGCAAACAAAACATTCCCATTTCCTTTTCCGCTCAAAAGTTTTTCCCCCCCAAAAGTCTTCCATAAGGTTTTTTTTTTTTTAAATTCAAAAATTCCGACTCTTCTTTGTATTTTTTCGAGCAAAAGTTAAAAAGGGGGCCTCCAAACCCAAAAGTTTTTAAAGGACGGTTGGCGATTTTAAAAACCCTGTTTAAAAAACCTTTTTGCGCTTTTTTTTTTGGAAAGAGTTTTTAAATAAAACTCTTCCAAATAACGAGCCTTTCCCCCCAAAAGAAAGAAAAGTTTTTTAAGTTTATGTTTTTTTGACATCCTAAGTTCTGGTGGGGTTTTTTCCCAAATAAACTTTTGCGTTTTTTCCCCAATTCCTGAAATTACCAAAAAACAGCCAAACAAAAACCCAAAAAACAAAGACAGAACTTTTTGGCCAAAATAAAGAAGAAATGCAAAACAAAAACCTTAAATTATTTAAGCCCCTTTTTCCGGATTCAAAAGTCTCAAAACTTTTATGGTTTTTTTTTTTAAGAACTTTTTTTTTTAAAAAAAAAGTTTTTCTGATTTACCAAAAAACATGTTTTTAAAAAAATTTTTTTGGCCAATTT
>VALG01017553.1:0-32817 GCA_009835305.1 Ipomoea purpurea
AACTTAAAAGAATCTAAAAAAGATGAGCATTTTAGGAGTCTGTCTCCAGACATGCCCTTCGCCTTTCGTGCTAAGCGAATGGACGTACGTAGATACAAGTTCGAATTTCTCGCTCAGCGATGTGTCCCCACGACAAATAAATAGCTGTCCACGTTGGGACTGTATATACCTACTGTACCTATAGTCGCTCTAGCTTTGGTATCCAATATAGAATTATAATATTTTATATTTCCTTCTCATTCCAGAGGCATATGTTTATTAATGCTTGGGTTTTTTTATCGATTTGAATGGGGTTGTGAAAGATTTGTTTAGATTTTCTGTTGCTCAGCTTTAATTTCTGCCTGCCCCTAGATTGAGAAGACCTTCACGATCCCTACTACATAACACGTATTGTTCCTACCTCCACTATTCTGCTACAGTTTATGGAGAGTTGACTGTAAGAGATTGAGTTGAATGTAACCATTGTCAGATAATAATATATCACGAGAAATATAAGCAAAAAATAACAGATTGGAGATTCTTTATCCTCGACACTTAAGCTAAGAGACAGGTTTCCGCACTGATCCATTGACAATTGATACACAGATCGATGGTCATGCAGACACGTAAGACAGCAATCAGGTACTTGACAGACCATCATCGTACATACGTTAAATTCCTTAACCAGCTCAGCTGACGAAGTATGAAATCGAGAGAACCTTAATTGATGTCTTGGGAAAGTGTTAGTTGAGTGCATTTTCAAATTTATTGTTACTATTACTATAATGACCATACATTGTATTTCGTGATTACTTTATATTTCTTTTTATCAAACTTCCGCCGCTGGGAAAGATATGACAAGCTGACCTAATATAATGCGTTTGTGGAAACTGTATGTAACCAGCTTCTGTTTCTTTACCCTTACCAAAGACTATAAGATTTTGAATTCCCTTTTTAATTTTAAAACTTCCATTTTTTAATTTTGTATATTTTACACAAAAAGAGTTGCATCGAAATTTAAAATTCATCGTACGATTCTAATCTTTATTTCCTCGGTTCAGAAAATTTAACTTTTATACATTTTAAAGAAACTTTAATTTTTAGTTTTTTTTTGTCATCATACATACACTTCATTACATCATACATGTTCGTAGAAAGTTGGGTGATGATCACCATACTTTCACTCCTGATGTCATATGTGCGCTATCACTTCTTTAAATGAACTTGATCGCTCGAACTAACACTACTGGAAATTCTGAAATTTCGGACCACCTGAAAGTGATTTTAAATCAAGTTGAAAGTCTTGTTCCGACTGCTTTTTGGTATTCGGAAAAACCTTGTTGCTATTTTCGACCACTTTTTGCTTTCAACTTGCACTTTCAGGTTGTCGGAAATTCAATAATTTTTAGGTAGTGCAAACACACATTTCGTAATAATGATTATTGTATATTTTGGCGAGTTTCAGCTGAGTCATTGAGTCACCGTAATTTATATCCTCCAATGCTCTGTTAATTAGGGCCGAGGTGTGAGGAGACCCTTAGGTTTAGGGATTCAACCTTGCGAGAAGAGGATATTGTAATACTTTTGATTTATTAAATTCAAAAAGTCTTGTACATCATTATCAGTTCATGAACCAGAAAGTTAATCAGGCAACCCTTCTACCATGAGCTGCACATCCTTGGGATGTAACTTTAATAGTAATTTTTTTTGAAGAAGAAAGAAGATTATTAAATAAACTGTAAGAACGAAACGTGGTAATCTTACCATTGCAGAGACCTTAGACGACATGACTTCAAGATATACTATCAACCTGCTAATTAAGCTACATAAGAAACACCAGCTTTACAACCCTAAACTCGTCCTTAAAGAAATACAACATCCACAGACTGACAGAACCCCAACCCTGAACATCACCTACGTATTCGACAAGACATGAATAACAAGCGAGAGTATTCTTGAATACATGGAGAATTACATCGCATGCATGCACTCCCCCGCAAGCCACGTAGCGACACGATCAGCAATAACTATAGAAACTTGTTCACACTACGACTCGTGCAGTGGATGACAATGCCCGGACTAGTGAGCCGGGCAGTGGTACGCGCCGGAGGAAAAATCCCACACTCGCCCCTCCCTATCGCCCCACACGCGGCCCCCGCGCACCAGGCGCCCTTCAGCACCTAGCTTTGTTTTCCTCTCTCCGGCAGACAACTGTCAGGGTGGTTCTGGAGCGCCTCAAACGGGTTCCCCTCGCGACGGCCGCCACTTCTCTCCTCTACCATTGACCCGTGGCCTTTCGAGCAAGAATCATGTCACCTAAAACACCCAGAATACTACACAACTGGCACGCATGGCCCGCAATCGGAAGACTGCACGCATGAGACATAATATACCTGAGTAGCTTAGGACATGGAGAGTGAGTCAGTTGCAGTGTTGTGGGATCAATTGGGTGAGAGCGTATTTAAAGCAGCATGAAAAGGAAGAGGCATGTGATCGGTCCCCAACACCGAGGGACGTTCCAACTGTACCTGCTTGTCACTACTGAGAATGGTGATGCCCAGTTCGCCGCCCTGATTTTGATCTTGCAAACGTCAAACGTTTCGCTGGGTGCAGCGAGTAAAAACCTATATGTAAAAAAAAAAACAAAAAGGAGAACAACGAATAAGAAAATTACCCGTCGCTTGTGATTTGACCAGCGTCAGATCCTCACCAAGGAAGACCGACACGCATTGCTGAGCAGCAGTTAAGAAACATAACGTTAGCAGACAGGTCACATCACAGGGTATTCTAAATCAAGCCGTTGACTGGGCTTGAAGTACATTCATTCCAACATTTACAGCTCACTGCCATTACCGCTGAGTCCGCCTATAGCACCCACCCATACACAACAGAGCGTGAGGAATGACACCACTCTTGAGTGAACTACCGGCCTGCTGCCTGGCGCTGGTTATACAGACTCTCCAGGGACGGATACGCAGACGCTTTCTGGTCACATGGCTGATAGGTCTCTTCATTACTCGAGTTGTTATGGGCGTCAAATGGCCTACGATGGCTACATGTAAAGAATGAGATTATTCAGTAGCGAGTCTACGTTTATGAGAACTGTGCCACTTTTTTTATTTGGCCTGCGATGCTTATCTGTAACTGCTCCACGGCTGGGTTACATAATCCTCCATGGAATAACGTTGAATACATGGAGTAAGCACGGCATTTATTGCTTCTTATTTTATGCAGAAAAGCTATGGAACCCTGAACTACATCTCCTTCAAGTAATACTGCATAAATTATCGGACCAATCCTCGATGGGTGGATAATGAACGCTACGATTCTATCGTTCAGTTTCCAACAGTCCCAATTTAAAGCAGTCAAAAAAATATCAACACTCTAACATCGTGGCATGGTCTCCTGTTCTAAAGTTTAACACTGAACACTGTGGAACAAAGATTGTCTATGTCCACACCGAAGTATCCATATCAACCTGCGTCAGTTGTACTCATATTAACCTTCTTAAATATTATTTATACTTTTATCCACATTTAAATTTATGATTTCCGTTTGACATTCTTCTACAATCTAAAACTTGACTCTCATTTACCCCGTTTAAATTAAATTGGATGGACCAACCATTATAAGATATCATTTTTAAACGATCAAATACCTTTATTCCTATTAGCTAGATACTTCAATTGGTTATATAATTGTATTAGTGTAAATAGCTCGATTCTTGTGCAATTGAAATAAACGCTCCAATGAAAAAAAAAATAAGTATCTACTACAGATCAACACTCAATACCGTATCAGGAGTATCATATATACACATACTAAAACCATAATCATCACATAACTACGATTATCCAGTATTGAAGCGCCTCAATGAAAGCGGCAGTGGTCTTCCAGGAGCGCCGGTACGACCGATACTCAGCTCGTCCATCCTCTGCTTTGCGTGAGAATGCAAAAAAAGACAATAGTTCGAATCCTATCGATAAAATAGGAGTAAAATTTTTACAGTAAAAACATTAGAACGAAAAATTCACCCGACCCAAGAGACTAAATTATGTTAACGAGTTAGCTCGTGACTAAATTCATTATAAAATTTAAAAATCGTGATTAAAAATTGGTTAATGACATAACATAATCGTGGGAGCGTCCGAAAAGTGAAAAAAAAAAATAAGTTGACAAACATGATTAAAAACAAATCCGCAGTTTACATGGAATAATTTTTTAACTCAGATAATTAGCAATATTTTCTTCGGTGGAATCTATGAAACGACAGCTTACCTAACCACGAGAACCTTCTTCAAGATTCCCTCTTCGACAAATTACTTACATGCGGGCTTCTTTATTACCTGCGAGTATGTGAGGCAAAACCCAACTTATTGGCTACGTTTGTCCTTTCTTCCACCTATCTTAATTAGCATCGCCGCGACAAAACCCTCGTGAGTTACACAACTGTCATTTTGGGTTGTCTTTCAAGACCACCATGCAAAAATGATTTTTTTCTACCATGGATCTAAAAGAGATTTTATGGGCACTTTTATTCTTGTTCTTTGATTTTCGATTTACATTATATTCATCATTTTTAGACCACATCTGCTAATAAAAATAAGAATGGTGCAAGTGTAGAAATAAATTCCCATTTTGAAAACAATGTTCGTGGTTGACGATAACGGTTGCTATCACACCATTACAAAATAGAGATCAGCATTTCAGTGATGATGTAAATTTGAATACTAATTGGTCGTGAAAAACAATATCCGATACTAGTGAATAATTTCTATTTTCATGTTTTATATTATCCAAAAGGTATTTTTAAAATTTAGTGCGCTTCCTTTTGTGACAAGATATTATGAAGATTCCTTATTATTCTAACGTTTGAATAGTAAGACTTAATGTTTTTTTTTTTTGTTAAATTAATAGAATTATTGGTGAATCTAGGAGACTGATTTGGTCATTAGCTATAGCAAAATTATAGATTTGATCCTCGACTATTATCCTTATCAAATTAAGTATTCGACTTTAAAAATCTTACCCAATTTCGTCCTTCGGCTATTATTCTATGGCTCAAATTGACAGGAATACGAAATTGGATAAGATTTTCAAAGTACTATTTTTTCCTTTCCTTTGTACGGTTGAATTGCAATTCATATGTGACGTTTATGAATTGTAATTCAATGAATTGAGAGAATTGCAATTCCATTGAATTGTAATTCTCTCAAACCAAACAATGTTGTTTTCTCTTTTATTGAATTACATTTGAATTGCATTTCAATTAATGCAAAACAAACACCCCATTATATGGGAGATAAGTCGAGTTTTTAATAAGTATTACATTTTTTCACATAAATATTACAATTTTCATTATAAGTAACTATTCAACTCTTAATAATACATTTTGATTTAAAAGTATTATAGTTTTCATCAAAAGTATCATAATTTTCGTCATAAATATTACAATTTTTCTCGTAAGTAACAATTTATCTATAATTAATTAGTTTGACCATTTTTTCTCAAAAGTATTACATTTTTCTTTATGAATAACAAATAGTTTATTCTTGTATCGTATTACATTTTTTCATGTAAGTATTATATTTTTATCATGATCCGATATATTTATAAAGATTCGAGGGACGATCGCACATGAAATTCACCCTAACCTAATTAATAGTTTCCCAATAAAATTTTACTCTTTTATCAAATTAATTAATAAAATTAGTATGAGAAAATTACCGATTTGGTCCCTCGACTATGAGGATTTCACCAATTTGGTCCTCGACTATCAAAATTACTTAATTTGGTCCTCGACTATGACATTTTTACCTGATTTGGTCCTAAGTGTTATTTGCAAGTCAAACCTAAAGGGCAATTTTGAGATTTTTAAAAAAGTATCTTCCTTCTTCTTCCCTAAATCTAAGACGTTTGTTTTTATAGATAGGTTATTTTATTTCGATAGCAGTCGCAGCTTCAATATGCAATCAAAGTGCCTGAATCATCTTCATCCAGCTATAAATCGAATGATGTTCAAAATTTTTGCCTTGTGCCAACATCATTTTCAATTCCGCTATAAGCATCTCATTTTTCGAACATCATCATTTTCTTATAGCTGGATGAAGATGATTTACTAACTTTGGTTGCATATTGAACATATGCGACTGCTATCGAAAACAAATAACTTATCTATATAAAAACAAATGACTTAAATTCCAAAATTGCCTTTTAGGTTTGACCTGCAAATAACACTTAGGACCAAATCAGGTAAAAATGTCATAGTTGAGAACCAAATTGAGTAATTTTAATAATCGAGAACTAAATTGGTGAAATTCTCATAGTCGAAGGGACTAAATTTGGTAATTTTCTCAAATTAGTATTCAATTTTAAAATCGGTCGTTAATCATCAACTCGTGGTTCGGTGCCTAAAAGTTCAGTGAAGAGCGTGCCAACGGTTCTTTTGGCGCGCCAGTCCCGCCGTGAGTTGGTTGAAAATTTTTATGTTCAGTCAGCGCCGGCATTGTAGCGAGACGGAAGTCGCCGGGGGATTTGCTTCAATAAACGCAGGTCCGTCAATGCAAACATTAGATTTCAAAATTTCTCACCAATGCTTATAGTATTTCTTCTCCATTGCCAACGATTTCGTTGTGATTGTTACCATATTTAAGATCGCCGTAAACTTCATATAGTTTTAGTCAGGTGAAAATTATTTTAGAAGCAAGCATATGCTCAAAGTCAAGCAGAAGGACTAGGGTTGCATGTGGTTGTATGCTTTTGTGATTGAAAAAAAAAAGGGTGCTCAATTGGCTCTTCCAGATATGAAAAGTTGGCTATATATTTTATTATTACTGAGTTTTTATTTTTATTTTTTTTAATTTTTAAAAATATCTTTGAATAGAGAGCTAATTAAATTGGAGGTTTTAGTGTAGTTTTTGCCCATCTTGAAAAACCTTTTTGCTCTACCAGTTTACCTCCACTCAGTACTCTGTATTAGTTATGTTTAATTCTAGGTTTATGTGGCTTGTCATTGTGAGTAGCTCCAGGAAAATGACAATTGTTTTTTCCCAAATTAATAAGTGCTACTTTTTTTCCAAGGAAGAATCTACGCCAAAGGCATTTAAGAAAATGCAGTCAAATTTTACTTTTCATTTGAAGAGAAAAGCCAATGGGTCAAGTGAGGACATGGACAATGCTACTTGTATAAAATTTTATTCATAGAATGGTAAGATGGATTAATTCGTAGTGAGATCATCAATTCATGTTCAGCGTAACTAATGAGTAATGAGTATGGAGGATTGTGGCACTTATTACAAAAAATTTGGTATAAATTGCAATTTTCTGGTCAAGTGAGAAAGTGAATCATTTTTAGAGTTGCAATGATATTTGAGATTTTATTTTATTTTTGTTATCCTTTTAGGTTTTTCTAATGTAGTTTGCAATAGAGATTCATTTAGCTTTCTTTTTCTAGCCTATCTGCAGTTAGATGTCAACATTTATAGTTAAATCGTGCTTTCATGTTCTTGATTTGAATTCTGTGTGTAGCCATCTTGGAGTGATTGGAAAAATCAAGGTTCTGGAATTAAATATAGAGAATGGAAATAAAATACAAATTATTGTGGTAATGTGGTGAATTGCGTTCATTTGGTCTCTGTGGACCTCCTTCCTGAATTGTTTTTACATTAAATTATAGTGCTTGGATGATGTATTTCATGAACCATTGCCATAGGTTTGTGACATTGATAATGAATTTGGATCGTTTTTATCCATGAGACTTGACTCTGGTTTGAAAATCTTTATGATACAAGATTACTAGTTTTTGCTCTTGAGCAGTTTTGAACGGTTTTGCTGTTTAGCGGATACTTTAGGCATTCTATGACTATTTTTTTAAAATTGAAGCTGTTTGAAGTGATGTCATTGCCAACTTAAAGTTCTTGGCTTAGTGAACATTCTCCTTGCAGTGTCTTAGGTTTATTATTTTATTTTTTTAATGTTATTTGTTATATGAATATTTTGTGATCTCTTCTTATTCCAGTTGCATATATGCTTCAAAGTTCTGATTGTGAATTTTGCATGGGTTGCATGTGAGATGTAGAGAAGCTGCTGCACATTGTATGCTACTTATTAATAATGAAGGAAAATATTTTATTCAACAATTTCATATATTGATTAAATGCTGATTATATGTTTTTCAAATTCACAAACTAATAATTCAACAACATTGACCACCGACCATTGGATTTACAGGAAGACTGTAAAGTAGGTGTGGGTAAGAAAAATATCATACATATATACACCTATCGTGATATCTACTCATTGGGACCTGTGTTTTTGTTCTGGGATGAATTGGCATACCTGGGCTGTGACCTGGCTCTCTGGCTTTGAGATCATCTAAGTTTCCCTCAAAGTCTGGTATTATCAGTTCTTGCTTTTGCTTCAGTATTGGTTTTGTTACTGCAGAGTGTCCAATGCTAGGACTATTTCCTGGTGTTGTAGATTGGGAAATCATTGACAAATTTTGAACGTCGAAGTGTCAGCAGAAAGATTACTGCTTGGTAGCTTTGGTGGGGAAGTTTCTTTCTTTATTACAACCCAGAGAGTGACCTTTTTGCCCTTCCGTGATTGCTTCAAATTGATACGCTTGCCTTGCATGATCTGGCTTTTACCACTTCATTTGAAGGACATAAACTGTTCTTTCAGTTGCCTTCCTTTCAGTTAATTGAACCTCGTGACACCAATTACTGTGAGAGTGAAGCACAGAAACATATATATTTGACAGAAGGCCATAGAAGACAGCCTTCGAGTATGAATATTTTTTTTTTTTTTTAATTTTATATGAGAGGTTTTTGAGTGAAATGAAATAAATTTTTTGGCTTGGAGAAAAAAAAAAAAAAAAACAAGTCAATGAAGTGGAAGGGGCTTGGTTACACACGAGTGGATTTTGCTGAAGGCTTGTGAGCAGAATGGTTTTAATATTTCACTTTATCTTAGTACTTTATAGTCGTGGGTTTGAATTTGCTTTGATAAAATCATTAGTTGGTGATATTAACAAAATTTGGTTGGTTACAATCCTCTGGATTTTTAGAATTAATTTTTATTGTTATTCTTCAGCTAGGTTATTGCAAGTTTATTGTTCTTTTCTATTGTATAGCAGTTTTCTTTTCTATTATTTAGTTGTATATTTTTATTTCTCCACCACCAAATTAAGATAGGCTCATCACTAGTACCACTTGGTTTGTGCTCTCCTCTTTTTCTTTAGTATATGGTGGGACGGCTCATATGTAATTTGATTCAGTGAAGTTGACGAAACTAAAATCAAAACCACTTTTATATAGCTCGCATTAGTTTTTGTTATATAAATTTTCTCAGTTGCATGGTAAGCTCATTTAAGTTAGCTGCTTCAGAGTTAGATTCACACTAATAGACCATTGTCAAGATATTTAATTAACTATATGAATATTATGAGAGTCTGTTCAAAAATTTAGATAATTCATAAAGGGACTTTGGCATAATTCTATATAATGTTGCCAAGATGTGATTTTAGTGATACCTCTGAATTCAATTTTTATTTTATCCTTTTTCTAACTACAGAGAATCAACTTCTTCGTATATTTTGGTGGTTTAACAGCAGGATGTATTTTATTCTATATGAATTCATAGTCTGAAACCTGTATTGGAGATTGTGGATCATCCATTATATTCTGGGTATTCTTGTTCCCATTTTTCTAGTCCCGATTGGAGTAAGAGATCAATTCTAACAACTGTCACTTATCTATATGGTGCTTTCAATTAAACCATGCTATTATTATAAGCAAATTGTAATCATTTATGCCAGCTTTTGTAGTGTCATCATTGTTGTTGGTCTTTTATTTCCTATTTTTATCGTTTTTGGAATCAAATAATAGTAGTGTTTTTAAGGTGGTGCCAAAGACAGTGACTGGTTCCTTGGAAGTTTTCTGATGTTGAAAATCTAGCGACTAACATAAATAAGCTGGTCATAATGATGGCTAAGGAAGTGCTGAAGCTCAACAATGGGATAACTTCCCCTGAGCAATTTTGTGCACTTTGATTTACAATTACTTTTGAGTTTTCCAGTAAAAAAGATCATCTGTTACAAACACATGATCTGCCTGTAGGATTTTATCCAAGCATTGTCTATCAACAAAGGTTCGCTTTGGTAGAATTATGGTATGATTGTGAATAATTCATAATTCTAACTAAGTTTAAAATTTTTGCACAATTCAATAATCTTTGCCAAACATATAAAATGTGGATAATATTCAAATAAATAATCTTTTACGAACATATCAGTATCACTATACATTATGCATACTTATTTCACAAGTGCAGTGAAGACATTGGATTTTCAGTTCTTGCTGTTAAGATGCTGACATGGCAGAGGTTTGTCATTTTATGAAGCTCCTCTTTATTTCATTCTTTTTTCTGTGTGTGAAAATGTTACATTTACTTTATTTGGTTGGTGGAGCAACTGAGTAGCATATAAATGGTTTAGGACTCAACTTTTGGTAGGATGCAACTACTATTATATTTTGGTGTTTGACCTCCGCAATATTTTTAAACTTCTCCTTCCTCCAGTCACACATGATTACTTTTTTTATCACTTCCTTGACTATTAGCACTAACTGCAATAAGAGGATTTTTTTTCTTTTTCTTGTGCTCGTGAATAATGAATTTCTTATTAGATGCATTAACACCACAGAATTTCCATTTTTTAGATCTTGTCAGCCCTCTAAAAAGTGGATCATCTTGCATTTATTCCTAGAGTATATGAGTGAAAAGAGTTCTACTCTATGAGTTACAATAGTGTGAAAAAAAAAAAAAAAAAAAAAAAAAAAAAAAGTATTACCTCTATGGTTCAATTAACTTGTTTCAGGAAACAATCAAGAAGTAAATGCATGGATTTTTGCCTTTCTCTCCAATTCTATTGCCATCTGTGCATTACTACATGTGGTTTTTGCACGCTCAGGCTAGTGCGAGGTTTTTACACATCTTTACTATAAAAATAATTATCATCACTGATTATTCTGTTTAAATATGTCATAAATTTGGAGGGTTGGCGCTTGGGCTGTGGTAGGCCAGTGAGTTGGTCATGTACTTGAGTCCTTAAATTACCTGCTGATTTTCTTCAATATGTTATTAGTTGTTGAAATCCCTCCTCAATACCTGTCTCTCCCTTCAAATGGAGGGCAGTAGATTCTTCCCAAACATGACATTTTAAACAGCGGCTCCACACGTTCAAGAAAATCTTCTAGGCCACTGTCCCACCAAAGAATACAATATGAAAAACATAACAATAATAATAAAAGAAATCAGTTATTTTTCTGCTGTGCTAGGCTATGGTGCCTGAGTGTGTTGGCAGCTTAACAATTATTATCATAAATAGAAATAAAAGAGTCGGCGAATCTTTTAAATTTTAAAAGGTGCTTGTTTTATATGGAGCATAGTAGTTATTTGCCTTTTCTTTTTTGTCTTTTTATACTCTTTTATTCTTTTGTGGATTTCAGGTTAGATGACTCACATTAGTTACTCTGGAGAAGGGAAGGGAAGACTGAATATCTTAAAAAAGAATATCAGTTCTTACCACTTTCAACTTTGTTTTTACAAGTTTTCTTTATTTGTTTCCATCAGGGAAAGAAGACGCTTTGAAGACAAAATGAATACTCTTCATAACATGCTTATTATCTGATGAGAGAATTTTTGGGTAATATAGGATGAATATGATTTGAGTGGCAATATCTTGCATTCTCAAGTAATAAGATTAAATACAAAAAATGCCAAATTTAGAATAGTAAATATAATATAGCATGCCACAATATTATATTTGAGGGAGTTTGATACCCCAATATTACAGCTAATCTAATCCTAGTTATGAAGAGGAATGACCAATCCCAGGACTGTGACCAGGTTTGCTGTAGGTCTTAGGCCATCAACACGACCTGGAGGTGAGGAATGAGACACAGGTTGCAGTTGGAGTCGGTAGAGTTGGCGCTGTTGGTGCTACAGGTTCTGGCTCATCATCAAATGCTGTCCTCCTTCCGCCTATTAACATCCGGTTTAGATATCTTTGTGTGAAAATGAAGTTTTTGAGAACCCTTTTTTGCTCCCGTGCCTCAAGTGTCTGGTCTTCTGTAGATTGAATAAAATGGGTAATGTGATTAGGAGCAAAAGAGCAGTAAGAGCCAAACTTTCTTTGAGCCATGAAGAGCAAGCTAAGGAGGATAAGGGGATGGTGGAGAGAATATTCAGTTAGTTCTGGTCTTCTGGATGCTGTATTCTCACTCCTCCTTCCTTGAGGTATTTTATAGACAAAAATAAGCAACTTGAGGCTTGCCAAGATGCATGCAATACCTAAAAAATACACTGGTACAGTATCTTTTTCTTTTGTTACATACAACACTTGCATATAATATGTGTTTAAAGCTGCAAGCTTAAGGGCAGTCTGTCTTTCTTTTCTCAGCCCTCTTTTAAACTATGATAACCTTTTCCAGCTGCGAAACAGGTAATGCAGTTTTTTTCTTGCACTTTGAAATGTGGGATAGGAGGCTACATACAGACCAAACTCACGCCTATGAATTGAAGATTCCAGCGCTCAATTCCTGTAGGGTGGGGTGGTTGTGCTATGCAGGTTCAGAATACATAATAATAATGAATTCTGTGAGCTTTAATTCTTATATATATAGGAAGAAGTTGTGGGGACAAATTTATCATGGAACCAAACATTGTTTTCAGGGTAAATGTTTGTTTTTATGGCTTGCATGTACTTGCTATGCTCATAATCAATTCCTTGTTTTCAGTTGAGCATAGTTACTTTCCAACTGAGAATCTATAAATTTATTCTGTGTACTTAGCTGCCTTTTTTAAGTCGGAGTCACCTTCACAAAAGGTGAACGACTTAAGGGGTTTTGAAAGGCTGGTCATCTAGTTCCAACCTTGTACTTGATACCTTTGCCACTAGAATACACACTCCTATAGTCCTATATATTATTTATTTATTTTTAAGTGAGTTTTCTGAACTGAACCTGGCCTCTTTTTAACTGATTTGCATTATTCTTGTGTTTATCAATTTTTTTTTCTTTTTTTTTTGGGTATATACTCTTTGAAAAGAACTTCGTGGCATGCCGAAAATGCACCTTGATTGATGATTACTCATTGGCTATGTTTGTCACACCTAGTTGAAAAGCTAGTAGCTAATAAGCTAAGTTATTGAATAAGCTGATAAGTGTAAAAAGGCATAGAAGTGTTAGGAACAAATGTATTTAGATTTTGATGATACCAAAACTTACTAGGAAGTAGGGAATGTATATCCTCTTTTACTCTCGTTATTTACATCTTTCGTGTTAGACGAAAGTAGTCACAACTCACCATGTGATTTGTGCTTAGTAGCACATTTACACGAATCAGAGTTGTATTTAGTGAATTAGGCCTACTTGAAGAAGAGAATATCAAGAGAAAACTGAGAGAACAATTAAGACCGAAAGATGGAATGGTCTAACTCTCGTGTAAACGACAAATGATCAGGAAATCATTTGACCTGAAAAGAAAGACGAAAGATAAGGATAATCTTTCGTAAAACTGTTTTCAAGGATAAAAGTCTAAGTCAGACTTGAATAGATAATTTTTACACGGAACAAGAAGAATGTAGTCTATGTCTTGCAGCTGGACAATCATCCTAGACAAAAGGGGTCTTAGGAATGATATACACGAAAACCAATAGCATTAAATGATTGGTACCTTTGTCAGTGAAAAAGGATAAAAAGACAAACAACTTTTTCTACAACGGCTACGCAGTACAGCCGCATTAAATGCTTCATGCCCAGTGGTTTTTACACACTGGTTAATAGGTTTGAATTTCCATCTCTCTCCAACGATGAATTTTTCCTCACCTATAAATACCTCTCTTCACACTGAAGAAGGTGCTGATTTTTCACTCAATCTTTATCTTCAAAAGCTTTGTTACAAGTATCATCCAAAAGCTTTTCAAAACTTGTGTTGTTGTGAAGTTTTTTTTAGAGATCATCTAGACTTCAAGCTTTCACGACACAAGGAAATCTTGCAACTTATATTTGAAGATTCAAGCATCATCAAGTCAAGATTTCACAAGTTGGAGAACACCATCAATTCTTTACAACCCTCAATTCTGAAGAAGACGTTGATAGAGCGGAGTAAACTTGAGGAGTTGAAAAACCTACACAAGTAGTTGTCCGGCTTAGTGATCAAGGAAGCTACCTTGTTTAGTTTGTACTAGGAGTGATAGTGCAAACCCTTCACGAGTTGTGAAAGAAGAGTGGAGTAGACTTTGTTAATAGCCGAACCACTATAAAAATCTCTCTCTCACCTCTCTTTACTTTCATCTATCTATCTATTAGGCATTGCATTCATATTGATCAAACCCTAAACTTTTTCACAACTAAATCGTGCAAAGAAAATCCTAAAACGAATTCACATTTTTCCGTTGTGCATAACTCCCTAAAAGGAGTTGTTTTTAAAATTGGAGTAGAGTCTATTCCCCCTAGACTATCTTTCTACCCTATCGGGACCAACAAAAAGAATAAACAAAGATATTAAGATTTGATTAGGGGAGTGGATAGCTTATTTTGAAATACTACTTGGGATAGTGTTTCAAAATAAACTATTATTTAAAACTCTTCATATTTTACCAAACAAAACTTATAACTTATTTATAAATTGTAACTTGAAATAAAACTATAAACTCTACCAAACATAACCATAACAAAAATATTTGTGCCGCAAGAAAACACATACACAGGTTATTTGTTTATTGAAATGAGATTTCTGAACTTAACTTATTGCATTACTCTGGTGTCTTAACAATTTTTTTTTTTTGGGTTCCCACAATTCCACGTGGTATATTCTTTCGAATAATACTTCTTGGCGTGCCGAAAATGCAAGCTATTGATGATTAGTCGTAACAAAAGATATCTTCTGTATATCAATGATTGATTAAAAACATGTCTATAGTTAATTGCAGTACATGTTAACTTTTCTTACCATGAAAATATGTAAAGGATTTTCTTTTAAATTTTGTAATCTAGATATTAAGGTATGTATTGAGTTGTTGATATACTTCATTTTAATTGGTCTGTCACATTAGGTGAAATGGTACAAAATTGAATGTAATTAGCTTTTCCAGTAGATTATGAGTCTGAGTGGGAGAATCAAGTTTAAAACTCTGAATAGAAGTCTTCACGTCATAAGCAGCTGAGACATTAAATTACTGTGATTTACTCCTCCTAAATGTTCTGTCAGATCAGAATGTGGGGTCCGTGGGATTGAGGTTGGGGTTTCAACTTTTTGGGAGAAGATACACAGAAACATCAAATCTTTCATTAATTGGGTTGGGGCAGTGGTTAGATGGTTATTTGCCATCCAGACTTTTCAATTTCTCAATTTCAACCGTTTTGATTGTTTGGATTATGAAATTACACAAGAAATTAATTCAAATGTTTAGGTGGTTGAGGACTAAATTAGGAAAATATAACCAAATGACTAAAGTAACCATAACTTGAAGTAATAAATAAATACACATAATGGTATGGTATTAGATAAATTTAGCGTTCTCTACAAATTTATCGTAATTCTAGTTCAAAATGACGTCGTTTTGCATCATATTTAATAACAATATTATATACTATATTCATAGTAATTGTTCTACATGTTCATATACATAAACTTTATATACACGAAAATTAAATTGCATGTACATCATATGTATTCATCACTCTGCAATAAGAATTTATAATGTTAATGCCTGCTATATACTATTCATAATAAACAAGCTTAAATATAACTCCGTATAAACATTGCACTAAAATATTGAAACTCCATCTTGTCTTCTATTATTCATATTTAATTCTGTTCTATGTACATCATATGGTCGAAGCGTAATTCCCTTTCCTTTTTGTTGTTGTTTTTTAGTAATTTTTTAATTTTTGTGTGTGTGTGTTTCTTATAGTAATTTTAATGTAATTTCTTAAACATATAAATTTTATATTTAATGCTAAACTTAAATATTATGAAAATTGAATTCAAAATAATTTTAATCAAAACTTCGTTAACTGAACCAACACAAAATGAGACAGAGAGTAACATTCATCTTGTACTATGTTCATAATATTTGTTCTATATAATCATAAATCTAAACATTAATGTACATAAACACTAAACTGCAAGTACATATCTATTTACATTTACACTGTAGTAGGTTCATAATGTTTCTTCTATATCTTCATAAAAACAAAGTTTAATGTTACATAAAATTACATTTTATCTATTTACATTAATTCTGTAGTAAGTTCATAATGTTTCTTTTATATGTGCATAAAAAACAAAGCGTAATGTATATAAATATTAAACTAAAGTAATGACATAAGAATCACTAATTCTTTTGATTAATGGTCAGCAATAGGGTTTGAAAAACACTGCATACAAACCTGGATCTCAAATCAATCAAAGATTAAGAAAACTAAGAACATTAGCTTAATTACAGAAACAGTAACAGAATAACTTGACTTGATGCTGCTTAGATTACTTCCTTTTACTCAAATTCTATATTCTAAGGCCCCATAAATCTAAGGTGTTGTCTAGATCTGTACCTGTTAAGTTTAGATATAAAGGCGGTTGAAGAATTCACACTTTTTGTTGATCGATGAAGCTGCGAGATTAGTAGTCAGTATGGAGGAAGCCTTCATAAACCGTTCCTTTCAATGCCTTGTTGACATCGTCCCAGTTCTTGATATGCTTCCATAGCGGTCCGCTGTGTATCTTAACTTGGGACTAGTTAAATGCATGTGTGGCAGTCTCAAGAACTTCAGGACATCCATCATTTTCTGCACAAAAAGTTGGAGAAATGAGGAATCGGAGAAGACTGTAATTCCTAGGTGTTTGAAGGGGAGGAAAGTTAAAATTGATCGATGAATGCAGAGATGCTTCTTACACTTTGGTTTCTGATGAGGTCCTTCGTAGTATAGAACGATATGGCGTGTGCTGCTGAAGAACTGCAGTGCTTCTCTGGCCCATCACGTCCATTTGCTTTAATTCCATAATTAATGATGTGGTATTGATTACAGGCTTGTATTTTGCAAGGGTTTCGGCCTACAAGAAGTGCGGGATCAAGATAGTATAAGAAACAACTGATTTCTTTTTGAGAGAGAGAGAGATAGAGAAACACAGACCTCCTCAGTTGAGTGAACATGAGACTTGTGTGTTCCATTCAAGAGTTTGGCGTGTCGATCATACGAATTTGCAAGCAAGGAAACCATTCGGCGGAGTAGGTTTCTTGGAAAAAAGAATATCACAGAAACACCCTTTTCATTGAAGTAGTCACAATTTCTCTTTGGTGTTCAATCACCCCCTGCATCAAGTCATGACAACACAGCTTAAACATCTTCTTGGCAAAAACAACAATAGAGGTTTTCAGGACAAACCCAACCAAGATTGGGTCAGATTGTTGACGTTAGTAACCACAAAATGTTACAAGTTTAATAGATCTACAGATGACGTGAGTAGCTAGAAAACGGGATTTCTTATTGAAACTTGACTCCCAACTGGGACAGCCTATTAGCCTTCTTGGTTTGAGCCGGTCAGCTATAGACAACCTAGGCTAGTTTTACCTCATTGTGGTCCTTTGCAAGGCTAGGGGTCACAAGGCAGGGTTCCCCGTGCACAGATAGTGGATGCGGGTTTCCCTCGTCACCCAACAATAGAGGTTTTTCAGGGGCAAACCCAGTCAAATTGATCAGACTGTTGACTTAGTAACCACAAAATGTTACAAGTTCGACTCCCATGCTGAGAAAACAGCCTATTAGCCTTGGTTTGAGCTCAGTCAGCTATGGACAACCTAGGCTGGTTTACCTCCTTATGGTCCTTTGTCGGCTAGGATCACAAGGCAGGGTTCCCAGTGCACCACCCTCAGATAGTGGCTGCAGGTTTCCCTCGTCACCCAACAATAGAGGTTTTCCATTAGTATTTCCCAACAGCTACATGCCACAATAGAGCGCATTTGCTCCAGAAGTATGACTAAATGGCAGGTCAGGAATGGAGAAAAACTAATTAGTTTATACAAGCCCCTCTTCTGAAACGCCCTTTTCTGTAAACTTCCTTGATACTCTGAAGACGCTTAAGTTCTCTATAAGGGTCAAAAATTTGAAAGTTATATATGTTTTCTATATATATAACGGATATTTCTTATAATGGGATCCTGTTAGCTCGCTAACTGTCAAAAACTTAGGTAATATTTTGAATCAAATAAGCTGCCCTGTATATAACCATAGAAAGGAATAATTAGTTTTAATCTTATCTCATGAAGAAACAGTCGATTCTTTTTTTTTTTTCTTCTCTATATTTCAATCAATATAGAATGGGAGTTCATAGAAAAAAAGAAAAAGAACAAACTTTGATTCATTAGAATGTCTTTTCATCAATTATGTCTTATCTAAACACTTTTGATATCTTGGGCCTGGTAGTAAAAGGTCAACGAAGCAGTTATTCCTACTTTAATGCCGACTTTAGGAGTGACTGACGGGATAAAAAGTGATACTATAACGAACTCGAGAGTCTGGAAAAGGTTAATAAGCATGCTTTGTCAGAGGCATAAAGAAACAGATGTTGTCGAATGTTCATGTTTTTATTATTACCTTGTTTAAGCATCCCATTTGAAAGCCAACCGAGACTGAACAGCTGATTCTTCGATGCGCTAGTAAACAGTCGAGATTGTAAACCTGTCCATTGGTCTCCACAATCGAAGAAAAATTTCTCCCGCCTGTCTTTCACAGAGAATATTTCGCCATCGAACTTACGTTCACATGACTATTCAATAACGTCTCGAACCACCCACTCCCAGACCTTTGCATCGTCAAAATGACAAAGAGCCGAACAGGGTTACAGGCACATTCAGCCCTAGCAGACACCAATAACAACAACAACAACAACAGAACAGGACATAAATTCATAGTCATACAATACAAGACTGTATGTAATAAGTACACAACAAAACAAAGTTTCCGAAATACCCATCCACCTGCTAAAAGTTGTTGGCTTCGGATAATGCAAGTAGGGAATCCGGGATCTATCTATGTCGAGGTCACGACAACCCCGATCCACGACTTCAAGGTTCAAGAATTTATGTTGTTTGTGAGTGTTGGACTGGTTTAGACATACACAGAAGATAAAAAGACCACAAACCATTGCTAACACTACCAGTCCCATCCTTAACAGTGGTGGAGATTTCTTGGGAGCTTTTATGATGATAGTTCCCTGCAATCCAAACAAACTAATCTGCTAAAACACCAGTTCTCAACACATGCAGAAACTGTAAAAGCTTAAGATGAAGACACTGAAACAAACAATAATGCTATCTGCTCAAATGGGTAGGGGATAGTCCTTTTCTTTCTTGGGAGCACTGAAACTCAGATCAAGATTTTATAATCAGGAAAAACAGATCATTTTTTCAGCTAAACCCTTTTAAGCAAAATCTCTCAAGAAATTTGCAATGTCAGCAGAGATATTCAAGAAACATAGCTCCAAACCTCCAATAACAAGTTAGTAAACCCAGAAAATAGAAAAAAAAAATAAAAAATAAAAAAGAGACCTTTGAGAGGAAACAGATTTGCTCCGCCATTGCAGCTAGTATAGCTAGGTCGAGGAAAACCCAGAAAGGGCTCAAATCCTTGAACTAACACTGTATTATCGCCATTCCTTTTTATAGGATATAATATTATAGTACAACAACGGTCAGCTCCGGGCCTCAGACGACAACCCTCACTGTCGGGTGGTCGGATGAGTCAACAATTGGACTTCTGGGAGAGAAGAGAAGAGAAGAAGGAGCCTCGTTCTTGCAGTAATAAATTCACTTTTCTTGAAAAAAAAAAATTAACTTCAGATTTGCTTTATTGTTTTTGAAGATCTTCAAGACGTATGATGAATGGGATTGGGTGGCTACGACAAGTGTTTGTATAATTGTATATATATACATACATGCGTGAGGTCTTTGATTTGGTTTCGTACTTTTCGTACCTAAAATGTGTGTTTTTTTCCTCTTTTCACCGCAAAATAGACTAAACCAAACCAAACCAAAGCGTTACCTAACAACCTTTGAAGTCTTGAGTGAATTTCCATCAGCCACGACTTACCATCATACACCCTATTCCAGGTAATTCCCCCATAGGCTGCCATTATTCTCTTCAAATTACTAGGGGCCAAGAAATAATGATCTTTTTAATTTTAACAACTATTTTTTTTTAATGTCAAGATAGATTTCGTTTAATTAATTTGTTATTGATGGGACAAATGGATACTCCTCACTAAATTAATTGGTGTTTTTAAAAAATTAATGAATAACCGTCATAAAGTCACATCATGGAGCAGCCTTAAATCTCAAGCGATGAGGATTAGTCATTGTGTCCGACGGTAGAAACTCTGGGTTACATCCACTAAAGAAAAGTCGCATCATTTGTGGTGCAATTTCATCAAAATGATTTATAGCATTTCAATAGTCAATATCGGGTTTTTTTTCAAATTTTTTTTGGTAAGGTGGGAGAGGAAACGGAATAGAAAGAGTGAAACGAAACTATAAAATAAAATAAAAAAATAAAAACAACAAAAATATGATTAAACGCATCCAAGAAGCGTTGTTTCTGGTATCAGCCAACTTACCTTTTTTTTTTTTTTGGAGATTAAAAAAAAAAAAAAAAAAAAAAAAAAAAAAAAAAAAAAAACTATATCTTGCAAGAGCTTCCCTAACATTTTCTCCCCCCTCTCTAATCTACCTTCACGGCTTTCACATCACCTAAAACCCACCAAAAAAAAAAAAAACTAAAAAAAATATTATTTATATATGGATGCTCTTTAGAGAAATCATTCTTCTTTTTCTAGGATTTTGTTTTTAAGAGTGTATAACACTCATTATAAGTCATATTAATTCAAATGCTTTAAAATTTTATTCACCAGATTAGACTCGAAAAAAATAATTAGTTTTGATGGTAGTTTGGTGTATAAAGAAAAAAGATTAATCTGAGCCTATTACCTTATTTTTGGTTCAATTATTGAATTATATGGTAATGTTATATTACCCCAAATGATGTGCGATAACAAGGTAATATAATTACCCCTATTTTCTTAAGTAATTTTAGATTATCTTGAATTATTCTACTTTGCCACTGTTAACTAATCTTTATATAATAATAATAATAAAATAATAAAATAATAATAATATAATAATAATAATAATAAATTGAAAGTAAATATATGTTTATATAATCAAAATAATGGTGTGTTTAAATAATAAATAATATATATATATATATAAATATATATATATATATATATATATATTTATTTGGGACATTATAATAAATGATCTATATAACCTAAAATATATATAACCCTTAACCAAACAAGGTAATATTATATTTCACAATCTAAACCAAATATACATAAGGTAATCTTTACCTTCCAAAATCTCACATTACCTTCAAGAAGTAATGCTATTACCTAGGGTAATCGAAGATTTCGTGAATCAAACGTCCCATAAAAGAGTATTGTTCTAAAATATAAATCAAGGTATATAACCAATCAAGGAACAAAAAGTCATATTGTAAAACTAAATTCTTGTTCAATAAAAATTATGGTTTTATTTATTTATTTTGTGGTTTAGGTTCATGAATGTAACTTGGCAAAACTGAAACTTCTATTGATGCATCAGGTAGTTGAGGTAAGAATATAATGCAGCCATGCCCAAGTCACTGAAACACCTAAGCAACCTACAGGCGTATAAAAAATTTCAGTGTTATGAAAAAAATAAATAAACAATTTTAGAAGAAACCATTTTTATTATTTAATATAATAAAAATATTTGTACTCTTTTTTTATTTTTACAAGGAGACATTAAAATAAGATGTGAAACCTATGAAAGATATTGAATGAGATGATATGAATCTTTTATATAATCAGATGTCTCGGGTTTATCAAACTCTAACATTATTAAGAACTATACCTTGATCGAGGAAGTGATAAATTTTTTATTTATATATAGTAATCATAGGAACACTAACTTTTCAGCGTGTTCAAAGGGTAACGGCGGCGACACCATCAAAAGACTTTGACTATTGTCTATGAGTCTATCCATACACACTGTATTATTATTATTATATATTATAGGCAAGTGGAATTTGTTGAGAAGAGAATTGTGACAATCAAGTATGGAAAAACAAAAAGAATTGGAACAATTAGTAATTTGTTATTTATATTTATGTGTTATCATTACCGTTTGCTTAAAATTTAAGATATCAGTGTTGGGCCAGAGAGTCAGAGACTGCAAGACCAAAAAGCACCCTCTATTATTGTAAGAAATACTAATCTAGTGTCTGTGGTATCAAGATAAAATGAGCTTTAATATAGTAGTCACTAGTCAGGCATGGAGATTCCATTGCTATCTTACATTATACTACGACACAGTATGTATTAAACAAATACTCTATACTACTATATAATATACATTTCAGTAGTTACTAAAAAATCATACCTTTTTTAATACTAGGTGACTATGTTACAATTATACAGAGTAATATATATTATATATATCCATTTCACTTTCCAACCTATATGAAACACAAAGAGTCCAATACTCCTACTGAATTTATTTGAACATATGACCTCCCATTTAGAAGAACTATAATTATGCCACTTGACAACAAGGTGACTTGGGCTAAACAGTTTTAAGAGGAAGGCAGTCATGCACATCATATGTAAGGAAGAAATATAGCAAGGTAAACAGGAAACCAAGAAAATTTTCATATTAACAAATATTGCATCTTATTCCTCTGTAATACTACCTACAATTTCGGCTGATCCATTGGTACAGTGCTGCTGCTGGTTTGGTACAAGTACTCCAATTACCCAAGGCATCTACTTTCACTTTCATCTTCAGCAACAAGCGTGTGAAATTGTTATTGAAAAAAGACCAAATCTATGGTACAATACAATCAAATAAAAAAATTAAAGAATATTCGAGTTTTGCAACAATTTACAAATCATGCAAATATCTGCTGAATCACCATCTCTGCATTTCCATTGTACTGGGCAAGGAGATGAATTGCATCCGCCCTTGGCAAAGCAAGAAATTCCTGCACATGGTTAGCATGTCGGTCAAGACTAAACCAGGATCCTTCAACCAGGCTCCACCCACCCATGCACGCCAGTGCACATGCATAGAACAACACACACACACACACACACACAAATAGGTAACACAGTCAAGTCAAGGTAATACTATAGTTGGAGTATAACATTACGGTATTATACAAAGTGAAATGAACTTATCAACATATGAGACTGACAATTTTTCATCTCATCAAACAGTTATCAACTAAGCTTCAAATCTCACTGATTCTTTTATAGCTTGCTATGGATGATGATATATTTTGTACTATACATGGATTTTCAACCTATAGATATAACAGTGCCAATTTTAGCTTCCTAAAGGAATTCCATCCAAAGGCCATGGAGAGTAAGGTTACAAAAAGTAACTTCCAATTCCCATGCTAAATGGAAAAGGGAAAACAAACACTTATCCACAACATTTTGAAACACTTCAACCCAAATTTCCAATCACAGTCTCTTGTGCTTAACATATGTATTTAATAATGGAATTCATTGGAGATTATTTGTCAGATTGGTAAAATGCTTAGCAAGAGAATTGTTGTGGCTAGAATGCCAAACTATTCTCAGCAACAGTTATTTCCATGGGAAGGGATTACTGGAATCCTTGCCACTGGTACCATATTTGTAGCCAGTACATAGAGGCAATGACAAGCACTGGTTTGACTGTTGCTCGTGCTGGTGGTTTCACAATCTAATGCTGTTGCTCTCTTGTCTACTCAACCAGAATGGTGCTTTCCCAGCAATGTTCGTACTCCTTTTGAAGGAGAAGATGATGAACAGGCAACCAAGAAATGGCTATTAATTAAACATGCCCAAATTCAGTTCCCGGCCAGAGGAACCAGATCCGGAACCCTCTATAGTTGCCTAAGACTATGTAGCGAGGATCATAAACACATATCTGAAACTTTTCTGGAAAAAACATCCAAATAATTTAGTAAGACTCACCATGACTTTAAGTATTGCTGTTTCATCACATTCCATATCCCTGGCAGATGATTGTACTGGACTGCTTACCATCTTCCTCATCCTGTTACTCGAGGATCAGTAAATTGAGACGATCCATTGGAGTGCCCATGTCAACATCTGACTTAGAAGCAGCAGCAAGAAGCGAGTGACCGCTAATATCTTTAACGAATCAATCTTTAGAAGACCTTCAAACCGATCTTTACACATTTGAAGTTTGAACCACTCATTGTGTGTGTAGAGTGTAGCTTTCAAAATTCTTCATAAGCTGGGGCTGTTCAATACCAAGCCTCTTGCTAGTAGCAACCTTCAAACAATCAGATTTACATGTTTTAAGAACATAATAGATTAATAGCAATACAAAGCACTCAGTATATATCAGATGATCTCCTAACTGCTCTAGCACTCTGGTATATGATTGATTATTGATAGTTTTAGGTAGTGGTAAAGATGAATATGAACATAATTCTTCTTGATACTCATTTCTATGCTTAATACTCTATCCGTATGGTTACAGTTTATATCTGTTCTAATCCTATTTTATATCCATTTATGCCAAATATGGGGTCCTCCTATAAGGTGCCATCTTCCACTTGTGTTTTTTTAACAGAGAGTCATGTTCTTAGATTTAATCCCTTTCTTGGTGTTCCGCATACACGATCCATTACTTATCATTGTGAGTCTAGATTATGTGGCATTACTATGATGTGATTCCATAGCCACTTATTGTTTATAATGAGGTACATGCGCAAAATAAATATCTATGTTCGATATAGTTTTATGTGGATAGATCATCATCAACAATAGTGATATTTTGGAATATTGACAATTTCCATATTGATTACAACTCAGTTTGCTTAGTTCATGCAATAGTTGCTCAATGCAATATGAAAATTGGAAATCGAAATTCTTGAAGACTCTCATTGTAGGTCAAATGTCATCTATGGAGTGTGTTTATAGTTAATGTATTGAACAAACTATATACAGGATTATTTAAGGTTAATAATATATTCTCTCGTAAACCATTTGTACCCTAATTCCTGTAGTGAACGTTGCAAGAGCATGCCAATGGCAAGCTTGTTCACTAAGGTCCACTCTTTCTTTAGGTTTCAGTCCAATGTCATACTAAAGTCTCCTTGTAAAGGCTTTCCAACAACTGAGCTATGGTTTTTTACTAGAATGTCCTAAAGATTCCTGCAATTATTTTTGTGTTAGTCAGAAGCTACTTTGAGCTGCACCAGAGTTGGAATCATCCAGAGGCTGACAACGTCTTCAAAAAATTCAAATCCTTCATTCCATAGGGTTAATGAGTTGAATCGAGTTATTGCTCTTAGAGCCAGTTTAGGTGATTTACTTGTTACTTTTGGCTTAATTTTTGTCGATGTTGGGAAGGGGTGAATGAGGAAGCAATATGAGGTTTTGCCCTGTTTTCGTTTTCCTCTGTTTTCCTTCATATTTGTGACGATTTGTAATTGGTATCTCTCTGTCTTTCTCTTCTCTTCTCTCTCTCTCTCTCTCTCTCTCTCTCCTATATTATTAGTATTTTAGTGATGATTGGTGTATATATTTGATTTTGTTGGATTATTTTTTGTGTGATTTTGCTTTTTGTTGTGAGGTTTTGTGTTTTAGTTATTGATATTTTCGATCCCGAATTGGAGGAACTCTGTTGATTTTCTATTTTCGCCTCTACCCCATGAGTCTTGATCCATCGAGACCAATCCTCATGCTGGCATTGCTTGAATATAATATATCTAATTTTAGAGTTGTGGTTGGAATTAAAAACGCTGTTCCTGGTGGCAGTATTAATGCATTATGATGTGGTGCATATTTTTTTTAATGGTTCATTGTTCCTCTTTAGTGTTGCACACAGACACATGACTTTAATATGTCACACATCATTTGGAGGATTTTCGTAAATATTCACTACTCGCATGTTCCTAATCCCTCCATTGTACTAGGCTCATCCCATCAGATCTCTATGTGTGTTTTTGAATGGTATGATGTATTTGTTCTGCATTGACTCATGGAACGTGTTACGTGTCTCATTATTGAATGCACATACCTACTACTTATGTCTATTTGGATCGATATCTTTTTATGTGATGAGTGGTGTCTTGATTTTGTGTGTTACTTTATTAATTTTATTATTTGATTTATTTGTTTTTTTTTTTTATTTTTTTTGGATTTTTTGTGTAGGGTGTTTATGTATTGGGTTGTATTTGTATTTTATTATAGTTTATTCTTCTGTTGTGTTTTTCTTTGCTGCGGTGGTAGTTTAGGATGGTTTTTTTGGTGAGTTGTTGTATTAGTGGGTGATTTATAGTGATTTGTTTAGTTATTTTATTTTTTTTTTTTTTATCTTCTCTTCTTTCTCTACTTTCTTAAGAATATTTTTCTTTAAGGTCTTAACACTAACTCTTCTTGAATCTTATGAAATTATTCAAACTTGTATTCTTGTTCAAAAAAGCTTTTTTCTATGGTTCATTAGATTTGTCTTTCTATACTATCTTTCATCTCTATTCCTTTCTTGCTAGCTCTTTTATAGGCATTATTTTAATTCTCTATTTTATTTGGCTGTCTTCTCCTACTGTGCGTTGCAAATGGTTTACCTTAGGCCAGGGAACTTTTGAGAAGCTGCAAAATTTGAACGTACCGAATAGATGAGTTCATATTTGAAATGCACAAGGTTCAGAATATCACATAGTTATCTAGAGAGAGGGCTACAGGTGCCTGACATGTTATCTTTCAGCCAACTTGTGGCTGTGCAATCGAGCGTGATACGGAAAGTTACCGGTCGTTCTCTTGCACTGTCTTTCAACCTGTTGCTTCTGACGCTATACTTCGTGGTGGTTTTCTGATCCTCGCTCCCAGTCTCACCGCTTACGTTTATTCATTTCATACAAATTCTAACTGACTTCTTATTTTTCTGACTTGTTCCAAACCAGATGTTTCCATCTTGTGCATGCAGTCCTTCATGGTTATTTGTGTCATCACAAAGTGAAATTGGTCGGTTACCACATTCAGTACTTCTGCATACTCTACTAGTGTCACATACTGCTATTTGGCTGAGGCCTTCCATATGAACATCACAGTATGAGAATTCTCCACCATCCGATGTTATTAGTTTGCTGATCGTCCATTTCTTCAGAACTTCAATGTCAACGCCAGTTTGTCGATAAACATCCAGATTCTGGATTGGAGTCATCGCAAAATGTTTAGTGCATCTATTTACAATACCGGCTTGAAATTCCTATGCTGGAGAAAATTACCGTAGAAGGTTATGAGAATTTATCTAAATGCATATAGAAACGTGTAGAGAAGTCTAAGAAAGGACGAAAAAGGATTTACCAGGAGGTGATGCAACACTAAAGTCCTTACGAAACCCTATTTAAATGAAATACTTTCGTTGTGACAAGTCATCATATGCACCTTAGGTAAATAATTCATTGTTTGTCCCATTCAACGGCACACATTCATTCTTGCAACAGCAAGTTAAATCTTCATTACACATAGTCACGTAGGCTTACCCTATTTGTGTACTGAACCTAGTTAGCTACATCCCAAGAATTTTAATACATTGAGACATTTGTACATTAATACTAATGACAAAGCAGAAAATTACAAGAAGATTAGAAGAATCTCACATAGTAGAATTTGCTACATGACCTGAAATGAGCTTGGAAAAATCACCCTTTTAGCAAACCTCAGCTGTCGACTGATCCTTGCCTTGTAAAGCTCTACAGCCATGAGCGAAGGAGCTTGTATATCAACCTAATTTCAGAATGGAACATGTTTAATGAAATGAAAAAATTTCATCTTGATGAGGTGTGGTTGGGTGGGGGTAGATTTGTTTAGAGGGTCTCTAAAATTATTAGTTCAAGGTGATGTGAATATATTCCTGCCTAGTAATACACTATCATGATATTTTCAAAATATTCTTACCTCGTCAAAATGGAGTGCTGTCATAATAGACCTTTCTATGGTGTTGCAGGGGGGTCTCGATCCTCAAGAACAAATCTCCTCAGTAAGATCTGATATGGGTGACGAAAACCCCTTGCCGAGAGCAAAAAATTCTTGTGGTAGTGCTGGCAGATGTGTACACACATACTATGAAGTAAAATGGCAAAAGCATTTACCTTTGTGATAACTTGTACTTCTTAATTGATAAGATAAAAGCATGAAAATGAGATGTTCTCAAGATGTAATGCCAAGTTATGTGGTATAAAAGGATATCTGTATGAATGAATGAACATTAGAGTGAAATGCGCTGTATATCTGAGAATCAGCACCGTTATCAAGTATCTCAAGTGTCATTGCAAACAGTGGGATCATATGCGTGTAAATGCGTCTCGAATATTGAGGAAAGCAGGTCCAGCAATCTCAAACCTCCCTCCTTTTCTGACCACTAAAGGCAAAAGGAGTTATCAACTATGCAATTATAGAGATACCATGTAGGGTACTGCTATAATAGCAACGTACCAAAAACTTTTCTAATCTAATACCTCCACTTTTTGTTGCAATGAAGAAAGGGTAACCAAAAAAAAAAAAAAAAAAAAAAAAAAAAACACTAAATAAAATCAATGCTACTCTAAATACTAGGTAAATATAAATAAGTGACAGAGCTCACAAGAAGGCAATTACCACTCACCTCATTTGCCACAGGAGAATTATTATCACTTCTCTCATAAATAAGTGCAAGAAGAACATGCTTAAATTCCTCGTATGCTTCCTTCAAAACCAGAAATAAACACTAATCAGGACCCAGGTACACAACTTCATATTCTCAAAGTTCTTAGAACAACCAAATGTTTCTAATGTTCCCAAAACTATTAGCTCTGGTTTCATGATGAGTGGAACACAAAATGAACTTTCGTGGCCCCCAGTCTTAATTGGCAGTTCATGACATGGCAAGTTTTTATGGGAGAAAGCTGACACGCAGATCTGTGTGTGTGTGTGTGTGTGTGTGTCCTGGGCAGTATGATTTATACTGGGCTAGTTTGAAAGGGATCCCAGTTCAATGAATGTTTCCAGCCCAGGGACAATTGCTCATTGCTACCAAATTGCAATTAGATTAGAAAGCCGAAAATAATATGCTTTAAAGCAGTATGTTTTTATGCACTTAATTCAAAATCATAAACCTGACAGCGAAAACATACACCATTAATAATGAGTATGCAGTTATGCACTTTTTGTACACGTGGAAATAGATGAAATCCAACTTTTTTTACGTGAAAAGTGTAGCAAAGCAGCAAGGCACTGCCTCGCTTTAAAGTGCAAAGTGAAGAATTGGACATCAAAGTTAAGGAAGTTTTATGATTGAAAACGATATGGTTCAAAAATATTACAACTGAAATCATCATTTTATTGGGACAAATCTAAACAGCTTACACATAATCATGTTTTTAGAATCAGAAAAGAGAAGTCAACATACAGGGTAAGCATCCAATGCACAAGGAGCTAGAGATGTTCGCAGGCAATCAATAGCAGATTCTCGATCCTCATCAGTGCCTTTTCTTAAAAGCTCAATAAATTTCTGTTCAAGCCATGAATATATCCACTCAGTTCATTGTTAACAGAAAACTTAAATCATAGTGAGGACAGATAAAATAAGGAAACTCTTCAAATCCTATTCCATGAAAAACATCACTATATATGTGTATGTGTTGTTGGTGTTTATCTTTTGGTAAATTCCAATTGAAGTTCTTAGAAGATATCAGAAATTTATCAAAATAATTTTTGGCATCCAATTTAAAGATTTTTACAGTCACACAAAAGATAAATATTCAATTTGGAAATTTGTATAATATTTATGTGTAAAATTGCAGTCGAACTCTTCTAGATAATTTTTTACTTTCAGAAGTTTTTTAACATCCTATTTCCTATCAATACTAAACCATTTGGCAGCCAAGAAGTTCTTTTTTCATTTCCCAGGGTAAAAGCCACCTATAGATCGAAAACAGACATTTCCAACACCCATAACCTCTTGATTTCTTCTAACTTCAGTACATACTGAAACTATCCTCATTGATCAATCTACCCCAAACCTTCTCAATTCCCCACTCTCCCTCCCACCAAAGCAGAAACATAAGCTTAACTAAGGAAAAATCTAATAGGTTGACTAAAAAAAAAAAAAAAAACGTTTACATTCATTGAGCATTTTGAATCAAACGGAACTCCAAAACAAACAGAAACACAAAACTCCATATTTTTCAAACGCAATCTTCCTTCCGCGATATTGTAGCACACACAAAGAGAAGTGCAGACAAATTACCTGCTTCTGTAAGCGGAAAAGAATACGGTGATCATTGAGAACGGAGGGAGCATGGAGGCGCAGGAGATCCACGGCAGCATCGACCTCTCCGGCCTCCAGACAACGTCTAATCTGTCGAATAAGTAGGCCCAAAAGTGGAAGGAGGAGGAAGACGGCGTGGAAGGAGACGGCGACGACGGAGGCGAAGGCGAGAGGCGGAGTCATCGATTAGGTTTTCAGATTTGGCGAAATCGAAAATCAGAGTGTCGAGTGCTTCCCAATTCACGGGCATGGAATCCATGACGACGATTTCGAATTATTGGCGTGACGTGTAGGGAGAATGCCCCGTAGGCGTCAGGAAAGATGCTTGGTTTTGTCGATGATGGAAGATGGAAGTTTTTTTTTGATAATATGATGGAATGGAAGATTGAAATGTTGAATTCGGTGGAAGAAAGAAAGAAGAGAAAGGCGGCGTGAAGTAAAACTGGATTCAAGTTAAATATTGCCACGTGTTTTACATTTATCCACTGAATATCTTCTTTTTCCTTGGGTGCAAAAAACTCTGCTCCATTTTTTTTTTTTTTTTTTTTGTTCACTTAGCTTATTGTATTAGTTAGTTTGATCTAATCACAAATTAATTTTTTGAGTACTTTACTCCATATATAGAAATGGAATTGAAGTTCTATAGAAAATAAATTTAAAAAAAATGGATTCCATTTGATTGGTTGATTTAAAAAGGTAAGGAATAATGAATACAAAGACAAATATGTCTCTGAAATGATTAATGAATAAATAGATACTTATGTAATTAAGAAACTTTCATAATAGTAAAATGGTCCAGTCATATTATTTTTTTTCAAGGCTTGCGAAAAAACAAATCTCATCCATTTACAAAGAATTCAATTTCATCAACTTTAAAGAATTCATTTTCCAATGAAAAATTGAATTCTATGAACCACACAACATAAAACTATATTTTCTTTAACTTTTTAAAAAACATTTTCTTTGGTGTAAAGATAATGTAAGAACAATTTATAGTCATCCATGGTGTAAAGAAGAAGCAGATGATGGCAATACCCTCAATTTAGATGATCAATCTAACAAAAATGTGATGGATTACTTACTACTTTTGCTACGAATTGAAAGGTTAACATATCACATTTAATTGATTTAAAAATCTTAAAATCATATTATATTATCAATTTATTTACAGATACATAATATATTAACTATAGATATATAAATTTTGAGGCAGGATCCGCAACGTAAGGTGAAATTCAAATTCATAGTTATTGTTCAATATATGTATAATTTTAAGTATAAATCAGTCTTAAATTTCCCGATCAAATAATTACTGTTTTGAAGATAGAAATTCTGGTTACAACCCAAAGTGTAAGATGGAGCTCCGACATGTCACGAGAGAACCGCGATGGCCACGGAAAACACGGCTTTTTCCTCGTAAAAAAACCATGGAGAAATGTTTTTAGTTTCACTATATTCCTACACCCACAATGTAACCAACTTTGTAGTCTCATTTTCATTCATCCTCGTAATTCGATACGCCAAAAACTAGCTAGGACTCCTAGGAGTCAACCTGCAGTCTTCTCTCCTCTCCCATTTTTACAATGAATGAAAGACCTTGACCATAAAACAACACCCCATATTGTTTTTTTTCATTTCAACAATGTCAAAAATGAAATCTTTTGGTGAAATCATGATGTTGGGTACAGCGAAACTTTGTTAAGAAATGATTCATTTTGACCATATTTGGGAATGGAAAAAGTATGATTTAATTTTAACCCCTAGAAATATTCGACCGCAAATAAAAGTTGAATAAATGCGTGAGTGATGCGCAACAGGAACAAAAAGTTTTCCAGGAAGAGCACCCTCCCTGGACTTGGAATCGGGGGAGAGGGAGGCGGCAATTGTCCATTTTGCCGACTTTTCTTTAATGTTTTTCCACCTTTCCAGCTTAGACTGCCCCAAATCTAGCGACCAACGTCGTTTCTTGCAGATTAAGGCCTTTAAGGGGGAGAGATGAAACTAAGGTGGTTCTGAATCGCAAGAAAATCTCGGCAAGAACCTGGATGTGCCCAAAGGAGGAAAATCTATGGAGGAGGTAAGAGCCAAGAAGAAGAAGAACGCTGGAAGGCCTGGCCACAGAAGGGAATTCTGAGTCTTGTTATCTTTACCCATCTCCGACCACGCCTCCCAGCGCCCCTCTCCCTGTCAGTTCTATTCCCTTCTTTTTGTTTCGTGCTTCATCTGCTATCTCCTGTGGTTTTGGTTTGTAGATTTTGCTGATTGTGATGGATCTGGGTTACTGTTGATAGGGAAAGAGGAAGAGGAAGCGAAGGGTGTGGATGAGTTTTTCGCCATTGCTTTTTCATCAGGAAGGGATAGAAGAGGGCCCCGGCCCCTGGTTCTCAATTGCAACCATGTGAGCT
>VALG01017554.1:2794-24749 GCA_009835305.1 Ipomoea purpurea
AAAAGATAAATGGTGATGATTATTAATTAATCAACGCATAAGGTGCGGGCAATTTCGTTGGTCACTAAAAAATGATAGTCAGTTACTAAATTTAAAACTGTTTGCATGGTTCAACCATCAACATCAAAATTGAATACAAAGGAATAGCTTTTTAATCTATTAATGATAAGTGAATACCAACCACTGCCGCCGTTGGACCAAATTTCACCTACCTGCAATACATATGGCCCGGTTGCAGGGAAAAAATTACGGGATTTCAATATGTACACAGTACACATATATGTAAATGTATATATACAAATACACAGTAAAGTATATGCTCTGTTTGGTAAAATAATTAGCGTATTAGCTAATTTTAATTTAGTTAACTATTATTAACTGTTTGACTTGGTTAAACAATCAATATGAGTGTTTGATTAATTAGCTTTTTGTAATAATTTATTGGTTCTAAATGTTAAAATTCAAAAAGCATTTTTGTTTACCTTTTTGAGAAATTCATTTTGTATATAATCAGCTAACAACTAATTTTCCAAACACTTAAATCAGCAAATAACCATTTATCAATACAATAATACAATAATAAATTAGGGTTGTGGTCCAGCCTTTTAGAAAATTAATACAATAATAAAATGTTGATACTGATTGAGATACTATATGTAACACAACTACTAATAATAAGGAATAAGGTTCAAATTGGCCACTGAACGTAACCTGAAAATGCAATTAGGCCACTGAACGAAAAAAAAAGGTGCAATTAGGTCACTGAACACTCCAAATGTATGCAATTTCACCTGATAGCAGGTTATCATCAATTTTAGCAAGTTACCTACTTACGTGGCAGTTGAGTTGGCATTTTTAATAATTTTTAAATATTATAATAAGTTTAATAATAAGTTTTAAAAAAATTATTTAAAACAAATTTAATTTCTAACTTTTGGTTTCTTCAAAATCTAAGTTACAAATGTTCTGCCCGTAGGAAGAAGAATTTTATTGCTAGTATTAAGAATGAGGGTGGAGATTGGGTGGAGGATACAGATATGCATTCGGTGATTCTAGATTATTTAAGAGCATATTTGCTACGAATAATTTGAGCTGTGATGATCCCCTCTTTAATGATTTTGCCCTCGTGTGTCGAATGAGAATAATGAGATGCTGAATCAGCCTTTTTCGAAAGAAGAGGTAAAAACAACACTTTTTTCTATGTTCCCGGATAAAGCACCAGGCTCCGGGTTTCTATCAGCACTTTTGGTCTATTGTGGGGATGATGTGTCTGGGTTTATATTGCATGCTTTGAACTCTGGGGTATTTCCTGAAGGACTGAACGATACTAACATAGTGTTGATCCCTAAAAAGAGGTCCCGGATTCTGTTGCAGATTTGAGACGATTGCATTAAGCAATGTTATATATAGGATAATGGCAAAAATGTTGGCAAACAGAATGAAAGCTTTAATGGGAGATATCATCTCGGAATCCATAGTGTGCTTATTCCTGGCAGGTTAATTACAGATAATATCTTGGTGGTAGCTGAGGTGGGTCACACTTGAACAGGAAGCAGTGCGGTGTAGTGGGCTGGAGTGCACTGAAGTTGGACATGTCAAAAGCATACGATAGAATGGAATGGAGTTTTCTGGAAAAAATGTTTAAGGTGCTGGGTTTTAGTGATAAATGGGTTAATCTAATAATGTTGTGTGTGACAACAGTGAGCTATACTGTAATGGTGAATGGGGGGTGGGGGGACGAGTCAAGCCGACACGTGACTCAGACAGAGATCCTCTTCCTTATTTATTCATTATCTGTGTTGAGGCACTTTCGTGTTGTTACAGAAGGAACAGATGCAGGATCTATACATGGATGTAGAGTGGCGGGGTGTCCCCCGGTGTCTCATTTATTTTTTGCGGACGACGCCTGGCTTTTCTTTAAAGCAAATATTCAGGAGGCTACTGTGATTAAAGATGTTTGATGAGGTATGAGAATTTATCTGGACAGGTGGTGAATTATACAAGTCAAATATATATTTTAGCCGAAATACTCACCACATGGTCAGAATGCAGGTGGCAAATTGTCTTGCGGTAGTGCAGGCTGATAATTTTGAGAAATATCTGGGCATCCCATCGTTTGTGGGCAGAAATAAAAGAGCGGTTTTTTCCTATGTGGAGGGAAAATCAGGCAGGGATTGGATCGTGGAGCACAAAGTTATTATCTCAGGCTGGTAAGGAGGGTTTTATTGAAAGTGTGGCTCAATCTATGCCAACTTTTTCAATGAGTGTTTTTTTTGTTGCCTGAAACAGTTTGCCAATCTATTGAGAGAACCCTGAATAGATACTGGTGGGGAAGTGGTAGAGATAGGGGATTCACTGAAGTCATGGGATAAATTATGTATCCCCAATAAGTTTGGTGGTTTGGGTTTCAAGGAATTGAGGAGCTTTTAATTTAGCTATGCTGGGTAAGCAGGCATGGCGTTTTTTTACAAACCCAGAGTCTCTGGTGGCAAGAGTATATAAAGCCGGGTATTACCCCACTTCTAGTTTGTTGATGCTTCTATTGGTAATTGCCCAAGTTTTTGTTGGAGAAGTATAATGGCAGCACTTCCAATAGTGGTGGTTGGGATAAGACGCAGGATTGGAAATGGTGATAACAACTCTGATTTGGGGACACCATGCTCCTGGATAATCCAAGTCCTTGGTACAAAATTATGCTGAAGAGTTAAGAGAGACACGAGTATAGGTTTGATTGATCCACAAACACGAACTTGGGATCCACATATTTAATCTGATTTATTTATCCGTGAGGATGTGAGCAATTAGTTATGATCCCTGTTAGCCCTGATTATGATGACTCATGGTACTGGATGGGTGACCCAAAAGGAATTTATTCAGTAAAAAATGCTTACAGGACGTATTGTTGGTGATTCATGGAGAAATAACCCAGGGTGATTTTGATAAATGTGGCTTAAGATGTGGAAATTGGAAAGTACCACCAAAGTGGAAGAATTCTTTTGGAGAGCAACTATGGTGATATTTTACCCAATACCCATTAATTAATACAGAGGGTGGAGATTTGACCCGGCATGTCTATATGCAAATTAAATGAGATGTTTGCATGCATTAGTTTTATTGTGGAATTTTTATTTAGTTTGGAATATAAACACAATACCATCACAAATATTATTACAGATTCGTTTGCCAGCAATGGCTAACTGGGGCTAAGTGGCGATACTCGAGACCGACACAAGCTCTTGTGGAGTTTATACAATATTTGGAGAGCGCAATACGGTCGTGTAAAGGGGCCATGTCACGGCCGCAGGCTGTTGTGAAGGGGGCGGCAACACTACTGAAAGCTTATGGTGCAGTGCACGGCCGGCCATGCGAGAAGATGTACAGCCACAATCCGAACCGGTATTGCCCCGACAATCATATGCGATTTTATATAGATGCAGGATATCGGCAGGAAACAGGGGAGACTACGTATGGAATTGTGTTATTAGAGCACAGAGGCTCGTTTGTGGCAGCAAAAGAATGGCAGAATCACCCGTTTGTTTCTCACCACTCATGGCGGAGGCTATGGCTTTTAAAGAGGCGCTCTCCTGGTTAGTTGAAAGAAATATCAATTCGGCCAATCTGCTAACGGATTGTATGGTGCTGCGAAATACCATACACCACCAGACTACACCATTCACTCGTATGCTGGGTTGGTAATTGACCAGTGCAAGACAATGATGTCCTTATTTAATTTAATTTCGTTAAGCTATGTGCCTAGACAGATTAATTTAACATGCTCATACTTTAGGCTTCGTTAGCTTTTTACTCAGGAACATTCTATGTATTGGGAGTCTATCCCTCCTGACGCTATTATAGCTTTCATTAATTAATACAATCGGTGGATTGGTTTTTTCAAAAAAAAAAGTTACAAATGTTACTAGCAATAATGTAGACGTGCATAATTTTGCATAACATAATTGTTGAAGATGAAGGGGGGTGACATAACTGATTGGTCGAACGATGACGATAATATGCCAAGACAGTTCACGACTCTACTGAAGAATTTCAAGAGTACCTCTTTAAGAATTCCTAGTTATAAGATTCTCAGCACATTATCACCTTCGTCCAAACTTTTGTTGGACACGTACATATGGACTATTAACAAGAATTAATTTTGTAATTGTATTAAATTTGTATGTTTAATATTTATATTCTAGTATTCAATTTTTTGAATTTTATTTTGTTCCATAAACGATTACGAATGACATATTTAATATTTGTTAATGTGTCTTGAATTAAATTATGAATTATATTTTGTAATTCAAAGAATTATTTTATTTCATCACTTAAATATATCTTGATTTAAATTTGATATTGAAATCATAATTAATAAAGTTAAATTATTAATTATAGAAAAGTGAATAAATAATAGATGATGTGTAGGAGTATAGGGCTCATAAATAGGGGAGAAAAGGGAGAATGATTGGAGATAAACAAGAGAGAATTATATGGTAATGTAGAAGAGTTGGGCCAATAAAGGGGGAGAAAGTGACAAATGCGTATGATATGGACATAGTAAATGGTTATGTCATTCTATGTTGATACGTGGAAGATATACTCATATATAGTTGGTAGTAATGATCGAATCAACTTACATGTTAGATTAAAATTTTGACATGAAGAATATGGATTTGGCATATTTAATCCTTAGGATTAAAATCATTAGAAGATCATATGGTATTATGTTAAAACAATCTTATTATATAGATAAATTATGATAAATTCAACAAAGATGATAATCATTGGCCAAGATGTCATTAGATACTCATGTACATTTGTAAAAAAATTGAGGAGAGTGAATTTCTCAAATAACATTAAATATGTTAGGATTACTTTGATGTTTGATGTATCTAATGAGTTGTACTGGGTCAAATGTTACCTTTATAGTCAATAAACTTAGTAGATACACTAGTAATGCTAGTGATGACCATTGGAGGGCAATATAGTGATGGTGATGATGAGAAAACTTAATGTATACTCATGACCTTAGACTAGACTATACATGATATCTAGCTAGACTAGAAGGTATAGCAACACTAATTAATTGGATATTAAAGACTAATTAAGTACACGAGTTGTTATGTGTTCATGTTAGCTAGCCTATGCATGGAAATTCTCAAAAACAAATTGTAGTATCTAGATCCACAATGGAATATAATCTAAGCTATTAGCCTTAGACAGTGTAGTGAAGATGTCGAATAGCTATGCCATTTTGTAGATGATATACCTAGTTGGGAAAAACTTGTAACTAGTTTGTATACATTGTGATAGTTAAGCTGCAACTAGAAGGGAAAAAAAGTAATACGTATATTGGTAAGTGTGGGCATATCGCAGACATTATACCATTAAAAAACTTTTCAGAACTTGTTTTTATCTCTTTCGACTTCGCAGTTGACAATGTGAAGTCAAAAGATAGTATTGCGGGTCCGTTAACCAAAGTGTTGAACAAAGAGTTTGTAGGGAACTTGTCAAGAGGTCGGAATGAGACAAAAGTTCTTGGAAGAATATAATGTTCTATAGTGGATAGTCAACCTAGCTGACACCTAGGTTCAAAGGGGCACGCAACTAAATTATCTATAGTGGCAGGGACGGAGCCAGAAATTCGATTAGGGGGGGGGGAAGTAGGACGGATTCAGAAATTATTTTCAATAAAAGCGAAACATTAAAATAAAAGATATAATATTTTAAAAATTAAATAAATTACCTAAAAAAAAATTATTTAACCATTACTTAAGAAATATAATTGTAATTAATAAAATAATTTAAATAGAAAACACATTATAAATTATACATATCACTATTAATATAAAAGAATGTTATGTGTGTGTGTGTGTGTGTGTGTGTGTATATTAAATATTAAAAAAGTAAATGTGTTAAATCCACATAAATCCTTGTTCACATTTACTAATTTTTTTTATACTAATACTAAAACATATACTATATATACATATATACATATACATATTATATAGGGGTGGGGGTGGGGTGAGGGGGGCAGCTGACCCCTGCCCCACCCCTTGCCTCCGTCCCCATATAGTGGATAGTCGACATTTAAAGTGATTATTTTGGTGCGCTGTGTTTTTTGATTGAGGTTCACTTTTGATTTAAGTTGAATCAAAGTAAATTTAGATTTTTTCAAGTAAGATTTTATTTAATATATTATATATATTCAAAACAGATAATAATAAATAAGAAATTGATTCTCAAATGTACCCATTGAATTGATAAAAATGGAGATTTGAAAAACTTTTGACATAAAATTTGTGTAATATTTGACAAGCATGTAATAAATTTACACTAGTGTAAATATAATTGAAGTTTTTAAGAAATTTGAATAGTATAGTTAAGAGGCTATTATGTGTAAGGGACTGCAAATGAAAAATCTAAAATGAGGCCATGAATGCTAATTGCTTCCAATTAAAATACCACATTGCATAGGGGTGAACAGAAGGAAAAAGTTCCAATGGCCAATGGAAATCCGCACGTGCGACGACGACACCGTTCGATCCATCCACACCCAAATATCGATTTTCCTCCTCCTCAACGGTTGGTAATCACACTCATTGACGCGGTCAAATGTGAAGTGGTCCTTCGCTGCCGTTTCGCAGGAATCAACCGTGCTCCACACTCGCCTCTCCAAATTAAAACTAAAATCATACTATATCTCGTAGCTCACTCTATTCCCCGTCCAACTCGATCGACTCTCCATTAAAACTCATATAGATATAATATATCTCTCTAGCTCACTCCATCCACACCGGCCAAAACTCGATCGGACTCCATTTTAAGCAACAGCGATTGATGGAGAAACACCAACTCCAAATATCGCTCATTTGTGACCCCAAATCCGGGAGCAGTTAAAGCGCAAGATCTTCGCTGGGGGGAAAGATCAAAGACGCAAGCTGCTCATCTTCCCATGCAGTGCTTCTCCGCACGCCACCGTGCTGACGACGAGACCATCCACCTGCTTAGTTGAGTGCTTCAAATATGTGCGTATGTAGTATTTTCAGTTCTCTGTAAAAGACGTTGTTGTTATTTGGATATTATGTTAGGGTCCTATCTGGTATAGTAACAGATGGTTTGCATGCAAATAAGTTATTGTATAATATTGCCGTCTTCAGTTCAATTCATGCAACTTCTTCCCCCATCATTTCTGCATAGAAGACAGTACGTGATGGATGTTCCTAAATATGGCCCACCGTTCAACTACTGCAATCTATGCATGTTTCTTGAATCATGAGTTCTATTTTCGTGAAATTGAAATAAAATTCAAAAATACTATCCCATTTTATCTTTCTACTTAACTATTCATTAGTCAACCAATTATTTTTTCCTTATTTATTATTTTTTAATATTCTTTTATTAATTTTAAATTTAATTTTTTTTGCATTTAATATATAGTACTTTTAATCTAATTTCTAAATATATAAATTTTATATATTAATACGAAATTTGATTAAAAATACTTCAATCAAACCTCGTTAATCGAATTAAACACATAAAATACATTTGTCAAAGCAAATACATATACTACCATATAGATAGTTTTCCCTGCGATGCTTAAAGATGATATACTTTGTAATTAGTGATTCAAAGTGGTCCACATTTAACCATCTAATCATGAACAACTTTTCATTTAGACAGCTTATCTAATTGCGGTGGAAATTATTATTTCATAGTAAATTTCTTATGTTATTAATTTTATTAAATGTTTTTTAACACGCTTAAATAATTTAGTAAGAATTTAAGTATTGACCACGGTACCTATATGCATATACATATATATATACTTGTCAAAGCAAAATGGCTAACATTAATTTTAATTTAAAAATTCTACTAATAACAAGATATTAGTTTTGCCCATTTCAAAAAAATGAAAAAGAAATCAGTATATTTATAGGATAAATTTAAGAATATAACTATTTATCAAATTTAAGACATTGTGATCTAATAGCACCAAAGTTGGACTTCCATATGGGAGGTTGTGAGTTTGAGTTTCAGTAAATGCGATATTGGTGTGTTGGACTTCCATATGGGAGATTGTGAGTTTGAGTTTCAGTAAATGCGATATTGGGTGTGCTGAGAGATGTTCGAGCCGCATAAAGTGCGGGCAATTTTTCGGTCCTAGTCGATTGACGATTTCAGTAATAAACTCTTATTAGTCCGTTACTAAATTTAAAACTGTTTTGCATGGTTCAACCATCAACATCAAAATTGAATACAATAGAATAGCATTTTAATTTATTAAAGATAAGTGAATAAAGACCACGGCCGCCGTTTCGACCTAATCTCACCTACATGCAATACATATGTCCCGGTTGCAGGCAAAATTACGGAATTTCAATATGCACACAGTATACACACACACACATATACACACACACACACACACATACATTATATATATATATAATATATATATTATATATAGTAGCATGGTACCAGTACGGTCAATAAATTATATTTTAATTTTACATTTTGTTATTATTTAAAACTAAATGATTGTGCACGAATGTTATGATGTAAATACACATATTCACATGTTAAAACACTTTATTTCAGTCTATTGCAATTGACACATAATAAATGATTATATTCTAATTGGTAATTTATTTATAAATTATTAAAAACTTCATGGTAGACCACATTAGTGGTTGAAGTACAACTCTTTAATTATGTGCCCATCAGTATGTGTTACATAATTAGGACAATTCTGTTGAATAAAAAATATAAACGCAAGTAAGGAGAAGAAGGAAAAGTAGAGAATGGAGAGGGAAGGCCATCTTTTCATTCATCTCCACACCATGATATATGGTGTGTCCATTACAAAGGATATAAATATACATAATGAGCAATCAAGCATCCCGTTACAATCCGTTACAAATGATGTCCACTAAATGTGTTTATAACAAATTCAACATTTCATGTTGTACTCCAATTCTTAACTATTTTTATTGATCAAATATTTACACTAAAGGCAACACAGAATAGTTCCCAAGTTTACATAGAGCATTTTCTAAAGTATTTCTCTACAAACTCTTTTGGAATGTTGGCATGAAGGACAGTGCCTGTTGAATTCATATAAATGATATAAATTAGATACATACTATAAAATGTGAAAAAACTGGTAGTAGCAAACACGATTACCCTCCTTATCATGAAAGATGCAATCTTGGGCACTTGATGTTGGCTGCTCCTCTTATTTCAGGCACTTCATAAGAACGTACCAGCCTCACTTTGATAGCAGAAGTGGTGTTCATAGGAGCAATATGGCGAGCCAGAGTTTATATAAGGGCCATTGATCTGTGAAGTAATAACACTTGTTTGCTGAATTGCTCTCTGAATGTATGGTGAACCATGAAGAAGTTTAGAGACATATATATATATATATATATATAGAAACCTAAGGGTGATGCGATAATAACGATTTCTAGGGCTGCAAATCTTACAAACCTTCGATTAACCTGTTGTAATTATTGCTCATTGGCACTATGATGTATATCTCTGTTATCTTTTAATTATTATTTACTACATAAATACTTAAATAGAATTGATGTTTAGACTTCCCAAAGTCAGTACACGCTTTTCAAATATAGAAACAATCAGGCTATCCACGTTTACATGTAGATAACTGTATTTAAGAACTCTAATTATACACAAGCACTAAACAACTGTGTTTAGTTTAGGCGGGATTTTTTGCTCTAACGCGACTCCCTAGGGGTGTGGCTATTTTATATAGTAAGATAAGATAGTAAAGATAAGATAACATATATATATATATATATATATACTATATATATATATATATATATATATATATATATATATATATATATATATATTATATAATATATATAATATATATATATATATATATATATGCACAAATACACAGTTAAAGTATGGCCTGATTGGTAAAATAGTTAGCCTAATCAGTCAATTTTGATTTATTTAACTACTATTAGCTGTTTGAGTTGATTAAACAATCAGTTTGATTAATTAGTTTTTTGTAACAATTTATTGTTCTAAAATGCTAAATTCAAAAAGCGACACAAAGTAACTTTTTCGATTAGTTTTTTGAGAAAGTCATTTTGTATGCAATCAGTTAACAACTAATTTACCAAATACGTAATTTTCTATAATCAGCTAATGTTATCAACTAGTTAAACACAATAACCAAATCAATAACAGCTATTAACTAACAACTATTTACCAAACACACCATATATGAGGTTGGAAATCTGGAAGTGTAAAATGAGACGAGTAAATCATGGTGACTACTAATCAATGGAGGCTATACATTATTCGCTCACTGTGCACAAGAAGTCACCTCATTTTGAGAGATTTCGAGGAACCTAACCCCCTCATTTAAACAGATTGTATCTACAGATAGTAAAATTTGATTTTTTTGATCTCTTATAATAAATTTTTATTTCTGTGACTAATTGAGCTACTTATACGGTCACGGGCATATATATATACCAAATCTATGAAACATGTTTGTACGGTTTTGTTCCTTTGTTTCATACAAAATTGCAATGCAATGATTATGTAAACATAATACTGATTGAGATACTATACGGAACTACGTAGAGGTAGAGTCGTAGAACGAAGAAGATAACGTACTTTGATAAAGGTGGAGGAATCACTTGAGGAGTCGAAAATGACCATATATTAACCTTGAAGTCTCGATCAGAGGGTTGGAGAGGTTGGGTCGGCATAATCTTTTAGACCAACAAGTTTATGACAAGTTTACTTTTCTACTTAAGTGAGTACAAGTTATAGGGATATATGATGCATCCTGACCATGTCCGAACTCAAGAGTGTACTTCTCGACCCTCCAAATATTGAAAACCAGTCTCACCTCGACAAAGCAAATGACTCATGAAGTTTCTTTAACCGGTCATAGATTGAATTTTTAAGTAATAAGAATGTTATTTCATAAAAAAAATGACATAGACTATAAAATTCTATTCTATTGTTTGATTTGCAGAAATAATAGACTTGAATAATATTACAGATTTACAGTGTTTAGTTGGTTTAAAACTTAGAAATGAAATATGTTTTAAAAGACATAAATACCTTTATAAAAATATGTAATAATAATAATAATAATAATAATAATAATAATGACAATATATATATAGGGAGGGGTTCTAGTGCGGTTATTTGCTCAAGTGCGGTTTAATTTGACCGTCTTACCAAACAACTTGTAACCTTAAGCATGAAATCCCACGCACCTCCAAATAACACAAATACGCACCCCTAAGGTTAAATGGCGCGCACACTTTAAGTTTTACAACTCACGCACCTTAAGAAGGAAAAACATGACACCTTAAAAAGAAAATTTCACGCACCTTAATTTAGGTTGATGCACTTTTAATAGTTTCAACAACTATCACATTAAGCACACAAACCTCTCACCTAAGCACAAAAACCTTCATCTTAAGCTAAAAAACCACGCACCTTAATCACAAAGAATTCATGGCACCTTAAGTTTTCAACAACTACTCACGTTACTCCACATGAATGATCCTTCCACTCAACAAACACCACATGTAGTTTTTGAAACTGTTGAATCAATCAAACATCTCCTTTGAAGGAGAAGTACTTCAGAGGGCGCTTCTCCTTTCCTCATCCCAAAGACTTTCAAGAAGCCTCTTAAAGATGCACTCTAGTGTACTCCTTTTATCTACTACAACACCATAAAATTGAAGCAGTTTTCACTCAAATGGAAACAAGCCTCTTCCCTGTCATCTCTCCCCCCCAAACAGGGCGCTCATTCATAGGAAGAAGATGGGCCGAGATTTTTTTGTTTTTTTTTTTTTTGCGTATTATAGATAAAGTGAGGAAAAAAGTCCTAAATGAACAAACAAAAAAATAGTTATTCACTTAATTTAGCATGCAAACAAATGAACGTCTCCAAGCGACGGTGTGTTATTATTGATGGGAAACATATACATACTAACTGTAACCAACATAGCAGAAACCATCAGCTAAGAAAATCACAATACCACTAGTAATAGCTGACAATACACATATTTCATCAAGCAGAGTTGAAGATCCTTGAATTTGGTTACCAACAGCGGGTGAGAAGCACCCTGGGGAAGCATCTTTCATCTTTCCAAGAATCCAAGGCAAAGGGAATCTCCCACTAACTGGCCGCCCGCCTGGGAATCCAAATGGTGGATAGTCTTCCTGCTGAATTCGCATCGTTCTCGTTTTCCTTTCGTTGTTGGGATGAGTGAGAACTGATGTGAGAAGAGGCGAAGATATATATATACTAGTATATATATAAATATACGGTAGTAGTAAATAGATATATATATGTATATATAGGTAAACTTTGGTTAGACGTTAGGCCGGTTGTATGGGTGATGACGAACTGATGCGAGAAGTGGGGGGAACATATATAGTGAGGTTAGATGTTTGGGCGCAGGCGCGCAACTCCGCAAAGTAACGCCAACCGACTAGTTACATTAGAATTAAAATATGTTCATTTTCCTTTAACTATGGTTGCTTTTGTAGAAGATGATTCAAAAAAAGGTTGCTTCTAGGAATATGTGGCTTTGGTGGAGGCCACGCATACCCCCCGTCCATGGAATCACCGAAATTTATTGTGTTTGCTGTCCTTATTGTATGAAATTAAACCCTGCTTACTCGCAATTGAATTGCCACTAATTGACTTTTTGCCTTAAAATTAGGGATGGCAACGGGGCAGAGTGCGGGCGAGGAATGGAGTCTCTGTCCCTGTTTCCGAAATAGATCCCGTTCTCGGCGCCTCCATGGGGATTTTTCGGGGACAGAGAATCCCCGCTCTGTTTTTGAATGATGAAATTAAAAAAAGAAAAAACAAAACAAGAAATAATTTACGACAATTCAACAACAATAAAAAGTAATTAATAAGTTAATCAAAACAAATTAAAACTAAACTAATTAACTAATAACTTAATCAAAACTACTGAACTAAAAAAACAAAAATTACTGTTGAGTACTGAACTAAAAGAAATAGCTAATAAGTTAATAAAAACTAAATGGACTCATTAAGTTCATTAATATTATATATATTATTTAAGGAAAATGACACTTTTTCCCCGTGAGTTATATATTATAGTCTTTTTTCCCCTCAATCTATTTTAGGTAAGCACATTAGCCCCCCTCAATTATTCTAAAAGTGGTGGTTTTCTCCCCCTTGATATATTAAATGACATTTCTACCCTTAAAGTAAACATTTTATTTATTTTACTTCTCCAACAAATTATCTCGTATACGTAGTGATGACCCAGGGTTCGGATCAAACTGAACCGGACACTCATAACAGTTGAATTAAAAGTTTCCGCGATTATGATCCTCGGTATCTAGAACCAGATATTCCTGGATTTCAATTCTTACTCGAGCATTATGAATCAAAAAATTGGATCTTGAAGCCCAGTGAATCGGCCGGTCTCTGGATCCGGTTCGCGATTTGAACCGCCTTTATTTTAAAATTTTATTTTTCATTTTAATAGTCTAATTCAAGCAATAATGTATTTTATTTTCAGTCGGAACATGAACCGTACGTTCCGGTTTGCGATTTTAATAAACTTTAAATATCGAGTTTTGATTCTAAATTGTAACTTGGAATATTTTCGGTTTGGTTGCTATACGTGTTTGTTTGGTTTAAACCCAAATTATGGTCATATTTGTTGGAGAAGGAAAATAAAATGAAAATATTTATTAAAATATTTATTTTAAGGGTAAATATGCTCCATTTAACCATTTCGAAAGGGGGAACAACCACTTGAAATAATTCAGTGCCGGGCGAAAAGCTGTTATAAGTATATAACACCAAGGGGGAAGCAAGTGCGCATTTTCCCTATATTGATAATATTTTGTTTTCAGCTGATCTAATTAAGTATTATATATATGTTAATATTGTTAATTTTTATTATAAGGATGATTCGTCCCACCAGGAAGGCAGCACTATTGTGAACCCCGGCCGGGATGGGGGACAATTCTTTCCAATCCGCCGCCCCGTTTCCGAAAAAAACTCCGAACTCGCCCGTTGAGGCGGGGGACCGTTTTCCCCGTCCAGCGGGCGGGTCTGAATTGCCATCCCTACTTAAAATTCACATTCCCACAGTCGCAATATAAAAGGGCAATATACTTGATTTGATCACTACAAGATTTCAAGTTTTACTACTGGAAGCAATTTATTAATTGACTTTTTTTAGTTTGAACCAATCAACTACGGAACAATCTAGTTACTTTTGCCATTGCACATTCGGGTAGAAATTGCAGACTTTTCAATAAATTAAACTGACCACAATAGTATAGATTAGGAATGGATAATTAAATGCAAAATTATCCTGAAGTTCCAAGTATAAAATATGATCTTTTAATTATTAATATAGATATTAAAGACTCTAAGTTCACGAGTGGGTACGTTTCACACTAATCAGTCCAGCCGTATCATGGAAATTCTTGAAACAAACTGTGATAGCAAGATCCACTCTGAAATCTGAGCGGATAACATTGGACAAGTGTTGTGAAGAGGTTGAATGACTGCGTCATTTTCTTGATGAGGATGTCCTTGTTGAGAAAAACTTACCTCCATATATGTGTACAGTGTGATAGTTAGCCGCAATTGTAAGAGTATACATTATAGAGTTTATGAACTTGAATGTTTATTAATGTAAGCTCAGACAGCTATAAATAGTGTACAGAGGAGAAAAGATAGAGAAGAAGTTACAACAACTAAATCTAACTACAGAGCTAATCAACAGGAGCTAAAATAGAGCAAACACAGAGATAAATAATGTGAGCCTCATATGTCCTTAATACGTCCCCGCAAGATTGAGGACCCATTGGAGACTCCAATCTTGCACGAAAGAGAGAAACGTGGAGCGACCAAGGGTTTAGTAAGGAAGTCAGCGAGCTGATCCTTTGAAGGGATGTGATGAACCACCAGCGAACCATTAACAACCAAGTCACGAACAAAGAAGTAATCGAGTGCCAGATGCCTCATACGTGAATGGAACACCAGGTTCTTTCACACATATGTCGCGTTAAGATTGTCGCAAAATAGAAGCGGAGGTTTCACCAGCTGCAATCGAATCTCACAAAGCAAAATTTTCACCATAGGACTTCTGCAGCAGCATTCGCCCAAAGCTCGGTATTCAAACTCTGTGGAAGAGCGCGACATAGACTTCTGGCGAGCAGAATTCCAAGAGATCAGATGAGATTGGAACCAAGATACACCAAGTACACTGTGGTGGAATGACCATCAGTAGTGCAGCCACCCAATCAGCATCTGTATACACACTGAGTGATAGGGATTGTCCAACATGGAGGGACAAACCATGACAAACCGTACCCTTCAAATAGCGTAGCAGCCGTTTAGCAGCCTGCCAGAGAAGTTCCGCAGGAGAGTGCATGAACTGCGAAAGATGATTGACTGCATAAGATACATATGGCCGAGTGACCAACCAGGTACTGCAACAAGCCAAAGAGACGCCGAAACTGAATGACGTCAACCGATGTTGTACCAGATGGTGCAGGCAACAACTTTTCCGAGGTAGCTAATGGTGTTGAAATAGCCTTTGCACCATCCATTTTAAACCGAACCAGAATGTCAGTGACATATTGAATTTGAGTCACAAAACAGACCAGCAGGTGTTGTAACCACCTCAAAGCCTAAGAAGTGATGTAAGGGGGCCAAGATATTGAGAGCAAACCGAGCTGACAGAGTGCCAACAAGCGATTAAGCCAAGCAACATCATTACCTGTTAAGATAATGTCATCCACATACACCAGGAAATAAACGATGACAGTATTAGGGCAGAATAGACGAACAAAGAAGCATCTGCTTGTGACTTCACAAAGCCACAGCATAACAAAAACTGTGAAAGCTCCAAGAACTAAGTTCTAGGCGCCTGCTTGAGACCGTATAGAGCTTTAGTGAGTTTACAAACATGGGACGGAAATGAAGGATCCACAAAGCCCTGTGGCTATTCCACGAACACCTCCTCATGCAGCGTCCCATGAAGGAACGCATTCTTAATATCTAACTGACACAAAGTCTAGCGATTACTCAAGGCAATAGTCAAAACCACACGGATGGTCACTAGTTTCATAACCAGGCTATATGTTTCAAAATAATCCCGGCCAGCAGTCTACAAGAACCTTTTAGCGACAAGTCGTGCTTTGTACCGATCGACCGACCCATCCGGTTTGCGCTTGACACGATAGACCCAATCGGGATAGCTGTGCCGCAGGGAACCAATTTCCATGTTTGTTACGTTGGAGTGCTTCGAACTCCTCATCCATTGCCTTCCTCCACCGAGCGTCTTTAAGAGCCTGGGCGACGGTGGAAGGTTCTAAAGTGGGAGGCAAGGGATGTGGCATGACTTGGTTAATGACATAGTCAGAATACCTAGGATTAGAACGACGCTCCCGGGAAGAACGACGAAGATTATTCTGTGGTTGAGAATTTTCAGAGGTTGTAACGAGTTAGGAGTCAGACACGGATTGGCCTGCATGTTGACTACTTTGTGGAACAGTGGTGATCGACGAACTGGACGCAACTGACTGTGTTGGAACTGGAGTTGGAACTGGTGTTGAAACTGGAGTTGGGACTGGTGTTGAAACTGGAGTTGGGACTGGTGTTGAAACTGGAGTTGGAACACCCACCAGAGTAGGTTGCGGGTAGTCAGCTACGTTAGAGAGAGACATACTTGGAGAAGGCACAAAGGTCGGCGTAGGTGATTGTGCATCTGGGGGAACGATCTCAACCTGTGTAGACAAAGGGGATGATTTGAACACAATATTGAGTGATTCAGAACCATGCAAAGTAGATGGTGAGTTGTTAGATGCTTCCTGCAAATCTTTATAAGGAAATACATGAGGCACAAACCTAACATGCCTAGATAGATAAATGCGATTGGAATTGGGATCCAGACATCTATAACCCGATTGAGTGTTGGAGTCGCCAAGAAAGACACATGGATGCGACTTCCGCTGTATCTTTTTGGTGTTATAAGGGCGCAACCATGGGAAACAAAAATAGCCAAAAGGTTGTAACTTACTATAGTTAGGCGACTGATGAAACAGGATGTCAACCGGAGACTGATTACCCAAGACCGGTGTGGGGAGCCGATTGATGAGATAGATGGCTGCCTGAAAAGCGTAGGTCCAGTACGAAGACGGGATGCGGGGGGAAGGAGGGCCATACCGGTTTCAACCACATGCCTGTGTCGTCGCTCTGCGACACCATTATGCTCAGGATTGTGTGGTGGGGTACGGTGGTGAAGTGAGAGATACCATAGTCCATGGGTGTTCAGGAATGATATAAGTTTGACAAATTCTCCCCCATTATCTGAGTAAATAGAGAAAATCGGAAAGCTAAAAACATTTTCCACTAATTTTTTGAACTTAGTAAATATTGTAAAGACATCTGACTTACGCTTCATGGGGTACAGCCAAATGTATTTCGAAAAGTGGTCAACAAATATTAGATAATAGTAAAACTCATCAATAGACTTTCTCGTAGGTCCCCATATATCAGTATAGATTAATTGCAGAGGTTTAGTGCTAACTAGGGTATTTTTGGCAAAATGCAACTTATGGCTTTTATGAATATTGCAAGAAGAACAGTAGAATTGTCACATAGATGACATAGAAACCGGAACATTACAGTGTTGCAACACCAGTTGCAACACCTTATTGGACGGATGGCCAAAATATTGGTGCTACTGAGACAAAGCGGACAACTGCGTAGTGTGTATTGTTGGGTGAGATGCAACAGGTCTATAGTAGACACCATTATTGTTCACTCCCTTCAGTAGCGTAGTCCCGGTTTGAAGATCTTTAACAAGAATATGGGAACCAAAAAATTCCACAGACACACGATTAGTCTTGCACAGTTGGGATCTGGAAACCAAGTTAGTGTGTAACTGAGGAACATGCAAGATATTTTCTAAGGTAAGGACAGAGGATGGAGTAGGGATAACAGACAGACCAATATGTGAAATATGTAGGGAATTACCATCACCAAGGAGGACCTCATCGGGCCCATTGTACCCAGAGATTGACTGCAGTGACTCGAGACTAGAAGTCGCGTGATGCGATGCACCGCTGTCAAACATCTAGGGTGGAGATACTTGCACAGACTGGGCTGTAGGTGGCATCTGGGTGGTGAGGACGTTATGCTCTTTCAGGAACCTAGCCAGCTTGCGGCAAACTTTCGTTTCATGTCCTGCAAAGTTATAAAACCTGTAGATAACAATGGGTCGATTAGTGTCACCTTGTTGCCAAGTCGATCTGTTGGCTCTGTAATTGTTAGTATTGGTACGGGCATTGCGATTGAAGTTCGATTGTCGGTTGTTCCGAGGGGACGAAGTCCGCTGGGTAGCATTGACAGTTCCTAACAACTGGCGTGAATCATCTGCATCCTTCTACTGATGTTCATGGTCAATTAGGCCATCGGCTAACTCACCCAAGGAGAGAGGTTTCTCACGAATGTGGACTGCAGAAATGATGGAGATGTACTCCTCTTCTAGCTGAGTCAGAATGTACATGAGCAAATCTTCCTCAAGACACCGGACACTAAGCCAAGGCAAGATCGTTAGTTATGACTCGCATGTCATTGAGATATGCTGAAATAGACCGAGAGCCTCTCGGGTTTCTGGTTAGCTTGTCCTTGAGGGAGATAATACGTCCTCGGGAGGCACTAGCATAACCTGCAACAAGGCATTGCCACGCATCATGAACCATCGTGGCCGACGAGATAAGCGGCTGGATTGTATCAGTACAGCTTCCTAGAAGCGCACTAACAATAATTTGGTCATGATTGTACCAAATTAAGTGATTAGGATTGGTGACGGATAGATTGATTATCGTCCGAGAATTTCACCGATTCCTTGGTGGAACCTTCAACGTAGCCCAGGAGATTGAGGCCAACAAGGGTGGCGTGAACCTGCCGTCGCCAAACTGGGAAGTTGGTGGTGGTGAGTTTGATAGGAAAGTGAGTGGGAGCATTTAGCTGGATGATTTCATTGGTGTTGGTGGAAGCCATTGATTAGGGAAAACAAAAAGGAATTCTTTCTTAGGAGATTTCAGGCTCCGGATACCACATAGAGTTTATGAACTTGATGTTTATTAATGTAAGCTCAGGCAGCTATAAATAATATACAAAGGAGAAAAGATAGAGAAGAAGTTACAACATCTAATCTAACATACAGAGCTAATCAACAGGAGCTAAAATAAAGCAAACACAGAGATAAATAATGTGAGCCTCATATGTCCATAATACACATTAACATGTATAATAGTAAGTCTAGACATATACGTCCTAGGCGTAATATCATTAAACAACTTCTCACAACGGGTGTTATCTCTGTTGACTACGTTACATCAAAGGATAATATAGTTGTAACACCCCTAAATTTCAAAATATTTAAAACCTATAAAATAAGGCTAATCTATTATTATTTCCCAAACAGAGCATAAGTTAAACATAATAGTCGGGGTGCTATGTTACATCTGAGCTAGAGAACTCAAATGCACAGGCTAAACTATCTAACAAGGCATAAAGCACAATTGATATCTAAATACAAATCAAGGCACACATGCCATCTCATCAAGGTCATAACTATCTAAACTAAGTCCACGAATCCAACTAGCGCGCTCTGAATTTACTCAACTGTCCTTGAAAAACATTCAGTGTAACAACCGTCAGCGAATAATGCTCGTAACCCACTCCAACGCATTAAGTACAATATAGTATATATAGGAAAATCATTTTGAAACTGGAATACATATATACTTACGAGACTATAGTTTAAATCCAAGATCGAGACTCAAGACACAATAACAGACTCAACAGTATAAAATAATAATAAAGACTAACATGCATCCTAAGAATGCAATACAAGGCATAACAGACAGATAGGCATATAAATAGCAATTAGAGAGAATGAAGGCATTCCAGACAGTCAATTAGCAAGTAGTCATCAAAACACACAATTCATCCTCCAACCTTATACCAAGTTCCAACCTTATAGCTCCTCTCCGTCCTTATATCAGTTCCAACCTATACCTTCAGGCCACTCTTATATCACCACCCCTTATTCCTCCGAGCAACTACATGCCCCCCACCAAGAAACCACCTATCAACTACCAACATATCAAGATGGTGCCGCAGTGCCATTCAATGATCTACACCTCTAGTGCCAATATCAAGGGGTTAGCACATATAGCTCTAACATGACACCGCAACAATTATAACCTGACCCATGCTCAACGGCAAACAAGTTTAAGGGGGTGTGTGCCTTCAGCACAGTCACCGCTATGACCTGTACATTTAGTACAATGACTGGGCACAAGTGGTGCCAATCTCTAACAATTCATAGGGATGGCAACGGGGCGGGGCGGGGGCGGGGGCGGGGGCGGGAGTATACTCCCGTCCCCCGTCCCGAAACTCCAACCCCATCCCCGTCCCCGTCCCATCCCAGCGGGGAATTAAAAATAGTCCCCCCATCCCCGGCCCCCGGGGAACTTGGCGGGGAGGGGATTCCCCGTCCCCGACCAACTCTTAGTCAAAATCTAAAATTAGTGTAATTTTTAATTTTAAAGAATAAAACTTAAATCTTAATTTAAAAAATTATATATATATATATATAATATATATATATATATATAATATATATATATAGTATATATATATATATATATTACATAATGCTACGGTACACAGTAGCAAATGCTACTGTGTACACAGTAGCATTAAGTAATATATATATATTACTCTTATAACTTGAACATAGTAGTATTGCTACTGTGTACCGTAGCATTATGTAATATATATATTTTTTAGTTATATTAATTATTCGGGGGCGGGGCGGGGAGGGGTATCCCCATCTCCGTCCCTGTCGGGGAATTTTAAAAATTCTCCATCCCCGTCCCCGTCCCATCCCCTACGGGGCCGCGGATCCCCCGACGGGGACGGGGCATATTGCCATCCCTAACAATTCATTCCACCAATCACATTCTCATCATCATCATCATTCACATCGGTCATTGCGCAATGACCACGATACTCATCACCATTCAATCAACCAACATTATAAGTGCTTATTTGTCTATATTTTTGCTCATTTCACTAAGCCATTTTGTTTATAGATCATTCCAAATTTCATTTGATTAGGACTAATTTGTGTTATTTTGCAAGGAATTTGGTTTGAAAAGCTTTGGAAGCAAAAATGAATATTTTCATGCATTTTGAAGGACATTGGAGTCAAGTGGAGCATTATGGATACATTTAGGGTTCATGGAGCCAAGGAGAAGCTAAGGTGATGGAAAAACACTTCCAAGGAAGCCTAAGAGTTGTGTATTCAATGGTCTTAATCATTTGGGCAAACCAAGCAAAAGAGAAGCAAAAGATCATGGAATTGAAATTCCCGACTGCACGTCGACACCTTAGTTTTTGGACCATATCTCGGCCTATAAATGTTCAAATGCAGTGATGGTTTTGCTCCATTGGAAAGAAGACTCAAAGGGCTACAACTTTCATGAAGACATTGAAGCCTAAATTCTGAGCATAAAGTGGTCAAAATCAGCCTACAAGTCGGAGTTGCGTTGCAGAGAAGCACTCGACGCGTCGAGTCTGGGCAGAAAGTTACATTTTGCAATCTGTATATTCTCGACGCGTCGAGAATTACGCTCGACGCGTCGAGCCCCCCGTCTCTGCTCTATTTTAGCTGAGTTTTCACTCATTTCTACTCGGTTTTTGAACCCCATTCGAACCCTAACTAATTTCTACTCTTTCTTTTCATATTTTAGTGTTAAGATTAGGTGTAGATTTAGGTTCTTTATCATATTTCAAGCTTGTATTCAAGGATTCAACACTTGGATTCCAAGATTTACCATCCATTTCTTA